>SRMA01027336.1:1907844-2061223 GCA_007224835.1 Danionella cerebrum
CACCAATCGACGAACCGACCCCACTTGCCAGCGTAGCACGATCGAGTAGAGGGGGCTAATGCGTGGTCTAAAGTTCTCACCACGGAGGGTGGTAGAGGCTCGGGGTCTGTATCCCGCCCCCTGAGTCAGGAGGTCCGGACTCAGAGAGATAGGCCAGCACAGGAGCACACACCGCCTTGGTGGTTTATGTACGCTACTACCGCGGTGCTGTCTGTCCTGACCAGCACGTGCCGACCCCGGAGGAGCGGGCCGAGGTGCCGCAGCGTCAGGGTGACTGCAACTAGCTCGAGACGGTTGATGTGCCAGCGAGAAAGCCGTCCGATCCAGGAACCAGACTCTCGGTGGGAACCGCACACAGCGCCCCAACCGGTCTTGGAGGCGTCGGTGGTGACCACCATGCGATCGGGGGGACTCGAAAGAGGCACCCCGGACCGTAGGAAGCACTCCGAGTTCCAGACCTTCAGGTAAGGGGGCGCGCCTGTCGTGGACAGGCGTAGAGCTCCCCGGCGCCATGCCCAACTCGGAACTCGCGAGAGAAGCCATAGCTGCAGTGGCCGCATACACAGGAGCCCGAGTCGAATGACTGGGGCTGCGACTGCCATATGCCCCAGGAGCCTCTGAAATAACTTCAGTCTGGCCACTGGTCGAGAGGACACAGCGGAAAGAGCGGTCAGCAAGGCCCTGGCGCGTTCTACCGATAGTTGCGCCAGCATGCTCTCGGAGTACAGCTCCAACCCAAGAAAGAGATGACCCTCACCGGAGTGAGGCGGCTCTTTTCTCAGTTGACCTTCAGACCCAACGGTTTAAGTGCGAAAGCACCTTGCCCTTGTGTCGGATCAACTGGTCCCTGGACGAGGCTATAAGAAGCCAGTCGTCGAGGTAGTCCAGGATCCGAATGCCTGCCCGGTGGAGCGGGGCTAGCTCGGCCCTGGCGACCTTCGTAAAGGCGCGAGGGGAGAGGGCAAGACCGAAGGGTAGGACCTTGTACTGGTATGCATGGCCCTCGAAACAGAACCTTAGAAAGGGTCTGTGTCTCGGTACCACTTCTACCTGAAGTATGCGTCCTTCAGGTCGATTGTTGCGAACCAATCTCCAGGACGGATGCACGGTAGAATGCAGTGGATCGCCAGCATCTTGAACCGGTACTTGGCCAGGTGCCGGTTTAGACGCCTCAGATCCAAGATTGGTCGCAGCCCGCCTGATTTCTTGGGGACCAGGAAGTATGGGCTGTAAAACCCTCGTTCCATATCGGCTGGGGGTGCCGGCTCGATCGCACCTTTTGTTAAAAGGGCATCGATCTCCTCTCGCAGGAGTGAGGCGCCTGTTCGTGGAACAGGAGTGTGAAGCACACCTCGAAACCTGGGGGCGGACACGAACTGAATCGTGTAGCCCTGCCGGATTGTCCGGACCACCCACTGTGAGACCCCGGGAAGCTTCCGCCAGGCTCCCAAGTAAGCTGACAGGGGTCGTGGTCGGGACGTGCCGATGGTCCCCATGGCGGGGCCGCCCGGAGGCGGACTTGTGGGTGGAATCACCAGGGGCGGACCCTGGGAGATGGTCAGATGAGGGCAAGGGTGTTGTGCCCCCGCGCTCTCTGCCATGAGCTCGCGCCCAAGTCGGGATCTTCGTCGGAGACCAAGGAAGAGAAACCCCAGAGCGCAGGGCATGCGAGTCCACTATTCTCGGGCAGGAAGTGAGATCTATCTTGACACAATAGGTGCTGCCATCCCGAAGGACGGCAGCGAGGAGTGTGTGGTGGACCCACCCTCTAGACCTCAAAGGCCCCGCCTCCACAATAGTTCCAAGAAAAACACAACTACATGCAAAAATGAACAGACGACCTGTGTAACATAACAATGAATGATAATCACAGTGTTGCATTTGAAAGAGGCAGAATTCAGTAAAGCATCTGCCGGCTGAATGATGCGGATGTCACGTGAATGTGATTTGATTTGTGTCAACCAGAGTAATTGGATCTGAGCAGAAAAGCTCTCCCTGCTGCGGAAAAAAGCTACAGTGTATCAGCTGTTGCCATTGATCCTGACCAGAAATGAACAGTGCCAGTTCAAAACTGTGCTTTAATAAACAGAACAGAATTGCCACTGATGTTACTAATAACTTGTTTTATGAATCAAACACAGAGCACATTATGCCATTGAGTGATTTATTTAGTGTTCAAACGAAGGGTAAAACGCTGGGTGTTAAACAGCAAAAGATTCAAACTGCCTTCCAACTGAGTTTTTAGTCTCTGTTACAATGCAATGGTGTTTATTTGGCTGTTGAATGCTGGAAAGTAATAGAAACCAGTGATTGACTTAGCATCTCAAGCGATTGGATATGGAACTATTATATTTAAATTAGGGCTAGGAATTTAACGTGTTAATTAGATTAATTAATCACAGAAAAAAATAACGCGTTAATATTTTTAACACAATTAACGCGCCCCGCCCCCCTACAGATCTGTAACTACACATTGTAGAGCTGCACCAAGCTAGTAACAAAACTAACAAGATGCCAAATGAAAAGGACGAAGAACTGCATGGCCGACAAAAGGGCTATTTAAATACAAAAGAGATGCTAGTGGAGAAGCATGTTTTAGCGAGCTCGGTATTCACCTCACCCCCTGCTGCGACAGTCAGCAAGCTCCCCCAAACGACGCTGATTGATAAAGTCACCGCAAATTAAGTAAGTCTACATCGCAATCATTAACAAATGCGATGTCTAAATGGATTGCAATGGACTGTAGGCCTGTTAATGTAGTGGAAGACAAGGGGCTTGTGGATGCATTTCGAATCGCTGCCTCCGACCCAACACACTACCGTCAAGAGACACAGTAGTTCCCAGAATATATCAGCTGTATGACACCGAAAAAAACATAAAAACGGGACAGCTTAGCTTTAACCGGAGATCACTGGACGTCTATCAGTAATCTAACAACTATCTAGGTGTTACTGCGCAAGTCATTGATTGTAACTGGAAACTTATGTCCTTCGCGTTAACTGTGGTGAAGTCAATCATACGGCACTATTCTGAGGTTTGTTGTCAATAATAAATGGTAAAAAAAAACTGCTTCTTGTAATGTCTGTATGTATGTGCAATTAAATGTGATTAATTAGATTAATTAATCGCCATACCATGTAATTAATTAGATCAAAATTTTAATCGCTTTACAGCACTAATTTTAATATTATCTTGTTCATTTAAAATGAAATGTGCAGTGCACATCTGTGTTTAAATCTAGTTACTTTTTCAAACCAAAGTCCAAGTCAAAGCTAGAAATTGGCAGCTGCGTCACAAATAGGGCTGAAGTAATCTTCTCCTAGTTGAGTTCTTTAAAAAATTAAACGTTGGACACATCACTTCCGAAAAGAATCAAGAAATCATGTCATCGACCGACCAAGGAATGGTGCCAGAGCAAGAAATAACAGATGGACTCCCAGAGTCAAAAGTTATCAGATGTGTGGGATCATTCCAAGTTAATAGAACGCAGAGAGACAATTCAATGCATGCGCTGTGAGACAGTAAGACAGACATGACGGAGCTGCTTCCTCAACAGCAAAACAAGTCTCACAGAAAGCACCAGACATGCAGCAGCGCTAAAGAAGAAGATGAAATCACAGTCAGTGCTTTAAAGTGGGCAGGTACTCATTGGTACTTAGCACCAAAAAAATCTCAGCACTGAGAACTCATGCCCCTACACCAGGGGTGCTCACACTTTTTCAGCTTGCGAGCTACTTTTAAAATGACCAAGTCAAAGTGATCTACCCGCTACAAAAATGTAAAACATCAATCAACAAACAATTATTTTCAACTTTATTGAGAATTAACAAACACACATAATAATTAATTATTTACATTTTTTGTAATAACGTGAGTTTAATTTGATGACTTGGACTAAATTGAATCATTAGAACAGTTGTGTGACCTGAATTTGGTGGTAATTGAGTGATTTTTATGGGAGAAATTGAGCTTTGATCCAAATAATCACGAATAAAAATGATGCTCTAATAAATTTTTTAATTTTGTATTGAATCTGAGTCGTACAGTACAATATACAGGTGAGGAGTGGCGTGTTGCTTGATTTTGGTTGTAATAAAGCAATTTAGAATGAAGTTATGAAGCATATTCTGGGTAAAAAACATTTTGGATCTGGTAATTTGCAGACGGTCCCTAAGCGATTCCATGTCAGCGGGTTGCTCATGGACGGTAATGTGTTTCTGCGAATGCCGAGGGAAACTTGTTTTGATAAAAAAACGTTTTGTAGTTTGTCCGCTACATAACACAGATTAAAAATAGATATTATTTGTTTACTAAGAACATTCTGGTCTCGAGCTATTGAGCAGAGAAAACCGAATCCGTGAATCTGCAGCTAACTTTACTGAACTGTGACGTGATGGATGATCGGCTGATATTGTTTCAATTTCACGCCGCGAACGAAGTAATGAGCACCCCTGCCCTACACTTTGTGAATAGCCAGTATGTGTACCATCCAGCTTTTGTCTGCACACACATGATGTGGACGCTGGTTTCTATATCTACCGCTCTGAATCAAACGGTCACACTCTCGGTCATTGGTTGCTGGAAGTCAAGCTAACGCCTGATTGGAAAGCCAGGTGCACGTCACTCAAATGGAGTGACAGGAGAAACAGCCACTTGACAAACAGAGCTTGGTTAAGGGTGAGCTGCATTCTGGATCTTTGTTTTGCTTTAGGTCCCGGTAGCTTCACAGATTTATATAGCCTACATTAATCAATCTGTGTGTAGCAAACGGTCAAAATAACAGAACATAAGAGATTTCTTTAAAACATAAGTTACTCCAAGAAACTGCTTTTTGGTTGTTTATATTTGTTGCAATTTATTGAAACAATAAAAGAAATAAAACAAAGAACCCTTTAAGGGGTAAAAGCAAAGCTTTTTAACAAGCTAAATAAACTAATCCTGAATATCTAACTAAACTAACAAAACAAGCAAAGTTGTTTAATGAATCCGCGCCTAACTCTGGAAAACATGTGAACACCACATGGTAAAGATGATGACTTAATATGAGAACAGGACTGGAAATAACGAGAATCTGAAAACTGACAAACAGGTGAAAGAGCATCCGAGGTTCATATGAGGAAATACCAGAAGAGAAGTGGAGACAAACCCAGGGTAGAGGGTGCAAAAGAGCAGGCGAATGAAAGTGACAAAAAAAAACATCAGATGCCAGAGAGTCTGACAAAATTTGTCATTTTCTTATTATTGTGTGTTATATCTCCAGCTCACATCAGGTCAACACACACTCACACCTAAGGGGAATTTTGATTTTTTTTTTATTAACCAAGCCGCATGTTTTTGGGAATGTAAAGAAAAACCAGAGTACCTGGAGGAAACCCACACAAACACAGGGAGAGCATGCAAACACTTTCAAGGAAGGTCGCCGGGGAGCCTCAAACTGGTAACCTTCTTACTGGAAGCCCACAGTGCTACCGTGCATCACCGTGCCGCCCTAAACAATCATGAATAATAGTTTAGAAACTGACATAAATGTGTCAAGTGAAGCAATAATCAATATTTCAGAATATTTCAAACTCAAGTATTGGTTAAAAAATCTCAGCCCATAATCCCTGTGATTATTTCCATCATAAAATAAATTTACCCCAGCCTGGTTCCTTAAAAACATAATAAAAATATTTAAAAAGGAGCCAAATGAGTCAAATTTTTTGAACGGCTCTTTAAAGTGAACCGGTCTCAAAGATCCGGCTCCCTCCAAAGAGCCATGAATCTTATCCCTAACCCTCAGCATTTTACACGTGAACAATGGAGTTAAAAGTCCAGCTTTAAAGAAAAATGACACAAAGACAAGTTGTGCAGAACAGAAAAACTCTTCATGCTAAAAGCGTAGTTAAGGAATGTTTAACGGGGCTATTTCAATATAAAAGTGAGAGGTGAGGATAGGTAACATGCCTGAATGTGACATTATGTGATATCATAAAATTAAGTTAATAATGGTACATTTTATTGATGCTCTCTCACATCGTGGAAAAACACATGGTCCTTACTGGAGATTGGCTACAGGTTTTTAGGAAAGATTTCCACCCAGACTTTAATATATTTATAGCTTTGCTTTATCACTTCACTGTCCTGCTATAACCCCCTTTTGTCAGTTATGTTTGCATTTATTTGTTTATTGGCATGAAAATGATGTTCAAGTGCATGTGAATTAACTGTAAAAGCCCACAGTCGCTGCTCTTCTCTTTAGAGCAGAATGATTGACAGCCAGGCTTTATTATTCCGCATTCAAAGTCTCCCTCGACACACTCATTTCAAACATAATCAATTATGCATGAGTGAAGCTGAGAAAGGCCCCCTCTTGTCTGCCTGACTCCACATGGATTCTGTCTGTCTGCCGCGACCCCAACACATGTCCGTCTCTTCACAGGAATATGGGGTTAGATTTGCCCATAAAACACTTGTGAATTCATAATTCGAAAATAAATTCTTTTGAAATGAATTTTAAGTAGATAAAAAAAATAAATAAATAAATAAATCATCTAAATACCTGGATCTTATTACATCTTTGTGAACGTTGGTTCTACATGTATACTTTCACAAACACTTCAGCTTCAGTAGATATAACAGCTAAGTGAAATCTGGTATATACTTAAATACCATAAATTAATCCACTTACTGATATTGAAGTTAGGGCTGGGCTATAAAACAATATATATCGCGATAGACACGTGATCCATATCAACAAAAAATGTGTTTGTTAAAAGGTTTATCCTTAGTCAAAGATAAATCTATGTTCCCTTTCAGTCGGTCCTGGAGACGTTAGTCAGGATTAGACTGACTGAATGGGAGCGAATCACCATGAGAGCGACTGACGAACATATCAATGGGCAAATTAATTTGCAGGCGTAGGTGATTGACTAGCAATCAGCCGGGTATAAAGCCGGGCGTGCCTACGCCACCATTATGCAATTTTTCTTCGGAGCTGACTGAGTGAGACTCTCTCTCCTGAACTTTGACGCTTCTAGCTTGAAAGATCAGCAGGTTGCTTACCTCTTGGCTCTTTTGGTGTAGTCCTCTGCTAGCTCAGATAGCATGCCACCAGCAGCCAGCACCTCGAGATCTTCTCAGGCAAGCCTGTCCAGTGATCCAGCCGTTTTCTCGTTTATCCTGTCCATTTTTAATGACAAGATGAGCAAAACGTGCACTATTCCTGGCTGTTGTGGGCTTCTCGTTGAAAAGACGGTCACGGGAGTTGCGCGATGTGTTTGGTTTCCAGCACACCGACGCGGCTCTCGTGAAGCGTGAGTGTTTGCACTGCAGCACTCTGCTGAGTCGCACGCGGAAGTTTTGGGTAGAGCGGCGTCAGGTGATTCCTCGCGTCATCCCCAAACACCGAGCGTGCTTCCCGTCTGGTCTGCGGGTGAATCGGACTGCGCTTCGGTGTCGCCCGGTACCTCGTATGATCCTGTAAACGATCTGCTCTCCCACGCAGCATCGGAAGGGGCGCGGCTTTCGGTTCTCCAATTTAGCTGTCTCCTTCGGGATTGCAGCAGAGCTGGAGCCGGAGGCGTTCGCGGTGCTCTCACAGCCGGAGCCTCGATCGGCGGGAGGTGACTCGTCACCCCGAGTCGATGCTGTCACGGCTGGAGAATTGGTGGCTAGGCAGGCGCCGGGACAGGTTCCCCGCATACCACTAGTGCCTTTTTCTTCCCGAGAAGCACGAGGAGCTCACTAATTCTGGCAGGCTCCCCTGCCTGTCAGGGGATTGAGCTCCTCCCTCTTCACCACTCTGGTCAATGCAGCAGATACGGGCTACTCTTCGCTGCTGCTTGGCGGTCTCGTTCGGGTGTTCCCGCCAAAGCTGGGAGGTTTTTCATCAGCCCTGATGATGAGAGCTTATTCAGCTTCCGATGCTGGGTAAATCTGCTGCATCATTGCATGCTATAGCTTCCCGGGGTCTCACAGTGGGTGGTCCGGACAATCCGGCAGGGCTACACGATTCAGTTCGTGTCCGCCCCCAGGTTCGAGGTGTGTTTCACACTCCTGTTCTCCGAACAGGCGCCTCATTCCTGCGAGAGGAGATCGACACCCTTTAAACAAAAGGTGCGATCGAGCCGGTACCCCCAGCAGAGATGGAACGGGTTTTACAGCCCATACTTCCTGGTCCCCAAGAAATCAGGCGGGCTGCGACCAATCTTGGATCTGAAGCGTCTATACCGGCACCTGGCCAAGTACCGGTTCAAGATGCTGACGGTTCGCTGCATTCTACCGTGCATCCGTCCTGGAGATTGGTTCGCAACAATTGACCTGAAGGACGCGTACTTTCAGGTAGAAGTGGTACCAGACACAGACCCTTTCTAAGGTTCTGTTTCGAAGGCCATGCATACCAGTACAAGGTCCTACCCTTCGATCTTGCCCTATCCCCTGGCACCTTCACAAGGTTGTCAGGGCCGCAATAGCCCCGCTATGCCGGGCAGGCATTCGGATCCTGGACTACCTCGACGACTGGCTTCTACTAGCCTCGTCCAGAGACCAGTTGATCCGACACCAGGGCAAGGTGCTTTCACACTTAAAACGTTTGGGTCTGAAGGTCAACTGGGAAAAGAGCCGCCTCACTCCTGTGAGGACCATCTCTTTTCTCGGGTTGGAGCTGAACTCCGAGAGCATGCTGGCGCAACTATCGGTAGAACGCGCCAGGGCCTTGCTGACCGCGCTCTCCGCGGTGTCCTCGCGACCAGTGGTCAGACTGAAGTTATTTCAGAGGCTCCTGGGGCATATGGCAGCCGCAGCCCCAGTCATTCGACTCGGGCTCCTGCGTATGCGACCACTGCAGCTATGGCTTCTCTCGCGAGTTCCGAGTTGGGCATGGCGTCGGCGAGCACTACGTCTGCCTACAGCAGACATGCTCCCTTACCTGAAGGTCTGGAAGACGGAGTGCTTCTGAGGTCCAGGGTGCCTCTCTCGAGCCACCCCGACCGAGTGGTGGTCACCACCGACGCCTCCAAGACCGGTTGGGGCGCTGTGTGCGGTTCCCACCGAGAGTCCGGTGCCTGGACCGGAATACGCTCTCGCTGGCACATAAACCGTCTCGAGCTAGTTGTAGTCATTCTGGCATTGCGGCGCTTCTGCCCGCTCCTCCGGGGTCGACACGTGCTGGTCAGGACAGACAGCACTGCGGTAGTAGCGTACAGCAACCGCCAAGGCGGTGTGCGCTCCCGTGCTCTGCACTACCTCGCCCAACGACTGCTCCTCTGGAGTCAGAGCAGACTTTTGTGGCTCAAAGCCTGTTATATCCCCGGAGAGTGCAACCGGATCGCGGATTCGCTGTCCAGGTTCCACCCCAGGGCGGGAGAATGGCGACTCCATCCTCGGGTTGTTCAGCAGATATGGGACATCTACGGCGAGGCCCAGGTAGACCTGTTGCCTCCCGCCAGAACACCCATTGCCGGCTTTTTTACTCCCTGTCCCTGGCTCCTCTCGGGACAGACGCGCTGGCACACTGCTGGCCCAAGAACAAACGCTTATATGCGTTTCCCCCAGTGAGCCTTCTGGCACAGATATTGTGCAAGGTCAGGGAGGACGAGCTAGAACTGCTCTTGATCGCCCCCTTTTTGGCCGAACAGAGCTTGGTTCCCGGACCTTTCTGCGCTCATGACAGCCCCCCCCTGGCTGATCCCTCTGAGCCTCTACCACCCTCTGTGGTGAGAACTTTGGACCACGCCCTAGCATGCTACGCTGGTAAATGGGGTCGGTTCGTCGATTGGTGTTCCTCCCGTCAGGAAGACCCCAGGTCATGCCCCATCAGAGTCGTGTTGACCTTTCTCCAGGAGAGGTTCGATCGGGGGCTGTCCCCTTCGTCCCTCAAGGTCTATGCCGCCGCTATTTCTGCCTTCCACCTTCGGGTCGAAGGGAAATCAGTGGGCAGCCACGAACTGACGGTGAGATTTCTCAAGGGAGCTAGGTGTCTCAGGCCGCCTAGACCCCCTCTGTTCCCTCTCGGGACCTCCCCACCTGTCTGGGCTGCGGAAGTCTCCTTTTGAGCCTTTGCACTCTGCAGAGCTGCGCGTCCTCTCACTGAAGACCGCACTCCTGCTTGCTTTGGCCTCAATTAAGAGGGTGGGAGATCTCCAGGCACTGTCCGCCGATGAATCCTGCCTGGAATTCGGCCCTGGCGACACTCTGGTTACCATCAGACCCAGGCCCGGATTCATCCCCAAGGTCCCACCCGTCCCCTTCCGGGACTAGGTGGTGACCCTGCAAGCTCTGCCCCGGGAGGAGGCAGAACCAGCCCAGGGTTCGTTATGTCCTGTGCGAGCTCTCCGGATCTACTTGGACAGAACCTGGGAGCTTCGTCGCTCCCAGCAGCTCTTCATATGTTTCGGAGGCCAGCGTAAGGGTTCCGCTGTCTCTAAGCAACGGCTTGCCCACTGGCTAGTGGAGGCTATCCGCCTAGCTTATGAGGCGTGTGAGGTTCCCTGCCCTCTCCATCTGAGGGCCCACTCCACTCGCGTTATCGCTGCCTCGTGGGCTTGGGCTAGAGGGGCCTCACTCGCCGACATTTGTAGAGCTGCGGGCTGGTCTACACCTAACACGTTCATCAGGTTCTACAACCTTGATGTAGGCTCTGTTCCCTCTGCGGTCCTGAGTAGTGGCAGTCACCCTTAGGGGACGGAGCAGGTGTAAGCTTGCAGTACTCTCCTCGTCATCAGGAGAAGTACACCTTTCTAAGAGCTCCCCCTTCGGGCGGCTCTCCCATCCTCCCCCCTTCGGCATCTGACTGAGCGGAGCAGTCAGCGCTGCCAGGTTCCGTGTGGTGGCTTTGCTCCGGCCTGGTCCCCGCAGAACTAGGGTACAGATCTGGGAGTCCCTCTCTTGGCGCTCCCTTTCTATGTTCTCTATACAGCTCCCCCTTCAGGTGGCTAGTATGAACCCCTCCCGTTACACCCCTTGCTTTTGGCGAGTAACGATGACTTTCCGTCTCTGCCTCTTCTCTCTTGCAGAACGATGACCCGCTGGTAGCCCTTCGGGCCTCGACGCGATCTCCGCCACTCCTCCCTGTGGGTCGAGGGGTGCCTCCTTCTGGTCATCAGCATCAACCGAGTACAGCTAAGCTCTCAGTGTTGGACGACTTCCCCGTCAATGAGTATTCCGGGCAGGGGCAGAAGGAGTTCCCCATTCAGGTACAAATGGCCTTTTACTAACCCCTCTTTTGTGTTTAGTGCCGGCCTGTCTGGATGGACTTCGGGCATGGCCCTTTAAAGAGGCTCCCATTCAGTCGGTCTAATCCCGACTAACGTCTCCGGGACCGACTGAAAGGGAACGTCTAGGTTACTTGCGTAACCCCACGTTCCCTGAATAGGGAACGGAGACGTTACCCTTCGCCATGCCCTGGAAGTCATGGATCTGAGGTAAGCTGGTAGGTAAGTAGGTCCAGCTCCTCTGAAAATTCCATAATGGTGGCGTAGGCACGCCCGGCTTTATACCCGGCTGATTGCTAGTCAATCACCTACGCCTGCAAATTAATTTGCCCGTTGATATGTTCGTCAGTCGCTCTTACGGTGATTCGCTCCCATTCAGTCGGTCTAATCCCGACTAACGTCTCTGTTCCCTATTCAGGGAACATGGGGTTACGCAAGTAACCTAGACGTTCTGCAATAGAGTTCAAGCGCATACACGAGCGCCAATGGCGGAGATTCAATCCAATGTACGGTTATTCTTCACCCGTGTGGACGCAGACTATGCTCATAGCAACAAGAGCAACACATTTGTTTTCTCATAAAGGCGGAAACACAAGGAATCAAAACAAAGTGCACTATTCGCAGACAGAGAAATACCAGGTTTCTACAGTGGTACCCTGAGATGCGAATGCTTCAGTTACGAAATATTCTAGATGCGAAAGGTCTCGCAGGATTTTTTTTTGCTTCGAGATACGAAGCAAAATTCATGATACGAACAACTACAAGCAGTTCTGCTCTATAATCCTCTTCTTTAGTCTGCCGTCGCGCTGCGCTTCCAGGTCCTTGCGCTCCTACATCCCAGTCAAAAAGGGTCTGATACGCTTCAAACCATTTCAAAAACACAGAGAAGTTTTATGTATAGATTACCAATAATGTGCTATAACAAATGTTAGAGTCAAGGTTTCATAAAAGAAATAACGTTTATAACGTGGAAAGTGCAGTTCTATAGCGCAAGTTAGAAAAACACAGTGATGCGTTCTCAGAACATTTGTGTAGATCTAAGGATTCAAGAAACGTTACTTGATTTTCTCTGGTTTTCCATTTTTTTATCAATTTATACTGTTGTTTCTGAGAGCCGTTGCACGGATTAGGCGTTTTACATGTAAAACTTGCTTCGACATACGAAATGTTCGAGATCCGAACCTCACCCTGAAATGCATTAATTTCGTATCTTGGTGTACCACTGTATCAGAAAAACAAGCAAATAATTTTAATTGAAACTAAATAATTATCACAATCCTGGTCTCTCTTTCTACTGCTGCTGGTAGTTTGCCTCTGCTCTGTGAGCTGACGCAAAAGCGTTAATCTAAATGTCGGGAGGCTCGTCGTTTCTCAATCAATAAGAGGATTCCTCCCGACCTACTCCTTCAGCAGTTTTAGACACAAGCAGAGCCTAAAGCACGGGCGCCTGCCCGGGGTACGTGGAGAAAAAAAAGGTTTCACTGCTTCATCACCACATACCCTTTTATTTTTTTAACTTGTTTCCCTTTGCATCAAAATAAAAATAAATTAATCTAAAATGATATTTTATATTTCCCTTGATTTAATAATGAACGTTTGTCAGCGTTCTTTCATTCTGCGTCCTGCTCTTCACACGTTTCCTCAAGAGCAAGAATTGATTATGACCTCGCTCCTGTAAATAGTTTCTATTTTATTTTAGTCAAAATATAAAGGAAATGATAACATTAAAGGAACATCGCCTTCCACATGTACAGTTTGCAATTAATCGCATTATGATAACAATGTAAATTTCACAAAAATATTGACTGGTTACTGTTTCGACCCTTTTAATCTTTAATTGATAAAAACATTAGAGAAAGTGACAAGAAATAGATAGAGAGAGCGGAGTGGGATCAAGAAATGACTCGACTCTGTACATAACAGCAGCAAACAGGTCAAATAATTCTTTCCACTCGGAGCACATGGAATGTTTTCTCTGGTGTCAGTGCTACTTCAGAGTTTCATGTCAATCAATACTGAAAAACAAAAAAGTCTGCAGAGAAACAAACACTTAATTGAGCAGCTCTTGGGTAGTGTACTTTCCCATTTGTTTCCTTTTGGGGTCACAAGGGTCAGGCAATACACACGTTGATTTTGGGGGAAACTGGAGTACCTGGAGAAAACCCAAACAAAAATAACGCGAACATGCAAACTCCTCCAAGGAAGGTCTACATGTCTTTGATTTCTTTTCGGTCAACAGCGACTTCTTTCCTGTTTCCCTGCGGGGTGTGGAGTGCATCTATTGTACACCGTCCTCAGACAGGGAGCAGATGAAGAGCACCCTGCTCAGCATTCATTTGTGAAGTAGCCAATTTTTCACATGGCATTGAGGATTTAATTTTTTGACGAGGATTGGGGGTGCGGTTGAATCTCTCTCCCTCTCTCTGTCTTACTCGCTTTCTCATTGAATTTAGGTCACTGGCTAAAATTAGCCAGGATTAAGCAGGTGACCACATCAAACAAACAGGAAGCCTCAATTGCAGTACAAGTTCAAAACATGATAATAAAAAGAAAAATTGCAGGATAAAAATATACAAAGCTATTGCTTTTTTTCTCTACTCCCTGCTCAACTGGGTGAACGTATTTTTTTTATAGTTTAATCAAATACTATTTTGTTGGTGACTTTAACTTTAATATATAAGGGCTGGACAATTCTGCTGCCTGTGAATGCTTGTCAAACCTAGAGAGTTTTTCAAAAAGCCCAGTATGCTGGTGTGCATCAATGGTCTGCATTGGTCTTTGATCCTGCACTCATTTCTTAGTGAATGTGACCTCTTCTCTACATTTCACCAAACAAAACAAAATTTACTTTGAAATATAACAAATATAGACCATTCAAGCTTTATTGAGCTCATTGCATCTTTTTACTGGTGAAATATCAATGCAAAATTTAGTGCGAGAATGCTCCTCGATTGAAAACCATGGGAGCCAACTGGAGCTCACACATCTGACTGACCAAGTGGAGCCAATGAAAAAGAGTTTTGGAGTGCCATATCAGATTGGTTTTGCTGTGATGAAACCACTCGACATTCATGAATTTTCCATGTGTTCTTTGATTTCTTCTCTGTCATCGTCTTTTTCTTTCCTGTTTTCCCGTTTGGCGTGGTGAGCATCTGTTGTACCACAAATGCCATATTCAGGTAGGAAGTGTCATTGCATAAATACACCCTGCTGAGAAGCCATCTAAAGGGTAGTACAAATATCAATTCGTATCGGTGTGTAGAGGGCTTAAGTGAAGATTAATTAGTAAGTGTATCATATTAAAGTTCTGAAAATTTGTGCACCATTGAAAAGAAAAAAATGTCACCTGTACAAAAGCTGCACCATGGCTTACCGAAATGTGCAGAATTTTTATGCAGGTTTAACAAAAACAAAAAAGGACTTTCAAAAATGTAAGGGTTAATTTTATTCGATTAACAAAATACAGTGAATGGGTTTTTCATAATTTGATGTTTTGCAATTCTATTTGGTGCCAATCATAAGCCTCTGATTGTTTATGTATGTCCTAGCCTTGATGGCATTATTAATTCTGACCAAATCTCCAACTAATTAATTCATTCATCTTCTAACCCGCTTTATTCTCTTTCCTCGTTACAGGGGTCTGCCGGTGGCTATCTACAGCGTACAGTGGGCAAGAGCAGGGGGTACACCCTGGACATCACAAGGCAACACACACATTCATTCACATTTAAGGGGAATTTAGATTATTCAATTAAAATAACCACATATTTTGGGGATTGTGGGGGTAGCAAGCATGGTGAGAACATCCAAACTTCTTCCAGGAAGTTTACCAGAGAGCCTTAAACCGACAACCCTCTAACTGGAAGGCCACAGTGCTACCCACTGCACTGTGCCACCCAAATCTTCAGCTCCTTTTGCAATAATGCCGCCAAAATATCCGAGGAACCTCCACCATGCTTCACTGTTGCCTGCTGCAGACACTCATTATCGTATCAACATTCTCCATCCTTTCTCCCTTGCTTTAGCAAAGTATTTAAAATTTGGACTAATTTTTGCCATTTTTTCTGTTTTTGTGGACACTTGAGTCACTTGTCCTTGTTACCACTCTGTAAATATGACTTTTTGGCAGAAACTCATGCATAAAGACCACCAACACTTGCCAGACTTTTTTGGACATGGTAAGTGTAACTAGCTTGAGTGGTTGACCACTGTGTCTACGATCCTCAATGTTGCTGTTTCTATGTACTTCTTTAAAAGAGCTTCAGCACCACAATCTTTGTCTGGAATAGACCTTGTTGAAGCAGTAAAACTACCTTGAGTCTTGTTTCTATGTTCAACCTTGTTATGACCAGAAAACATTTTTCTCAACCCTGTCTTGGTTTGACTTAACCAGTTTTGAGCCTTCTACAAATCTGTTTGTGTTTCAACCTAAATCTGGCATTGATGATCATTAGCACTTGTCAGATAAAATTGATTGAATAATAATCCAACAAAATTCTTGGGTCTGGCCAGCTTTGATGCTGGTTTGAGCGAAAATGTAAGAACACCAATTATTGATTTGATTTTATATTTTCTTTTATTTGCCCACTTTCGTAGAGTTGTTAGAATTTAGTAAAAATAATAATAAAGAGTAAATACATGTTTTTTTTGTATTGCTTTTAGCATTCTTTGTTTAGCACATTTTTTCAAGCAAATAAGAAATACAAGTTTTTCTTGAGCAAATAATCTTAAGGTCTTTCTTGGTATGGTGAGTGATCTGTGATGATACAAGCCAAGCTAGCTTAGTCTAAACCTGGGTATTTTTGCTCTCATTTCAAATGATTGTTGTCCTTGAGACACACACCCTTCCAACCAAGCTAGTAGCTCTTCTCTGACCCAGAGAGAACAAACCACCCTTTGAGATTGAAAACCAGGGCGTCATTACGTCACATTATGAAAGGCACACTACAACCTGCTATAGATACTAGCTAAACAGCAACAAAAAGCAAAGGAGAAAATGTTTCAAACTGGGGTCACTCCATTCCTTGTGTCTGCCAAGAAATCTGTCAATAAAAATGAACAGAGCTGGCGACAGAGGAAAGCCCTACTGAACCACAATGAATATGTTTTTTGTTAGGTAGCGTATTGTGGCAAACTGCAATCCAATCAAATCTCATTCCTAGATAGCAACACGAGAAGAAGGCAAACACATACCTTTTCGCCTGTTGTCCAAACTATGTTTGTGATTGGCATCTCCTATTCCTTTCCCCAGACTGTCCATGTTGAAGGTTCCCTGGCTACACAAATCCTCTTCTAGATGCACCTTCCCATCCAAGAGATCACCAGTATGATCATCGTCCTCGCAGTCACAGTCGTCCAGGATTGGAGTCTCCCGGATAGGCATGCCAATGACAGAGGTGTGCTGGAGAGGCCTGTTCCCACGGAAACTGTCCCTGCTTTGAGCCGGACCCAGAAGGACTGATGGGATGTAGTGAATTTCATGTGTTGCCTCGGTACTAGCACTCTTCTGAGGGGCACGGCGACGTCTGCACCAACGTTGGCGAGTGTAAAGTACCAATGTGAATAGTAGGATGAGTAAGAGTAGAGCTATCAGACCACCCTGGAAAGGAAAGAAAGAGACATTGACATTTTTAGATAAGTTTAAGGAGATAGGTCTCTAAACATTTAGATGCACAGAATGAAACACATTGTTTAATGGCGTTACATGAAAATGGAGGGAAGCACTTTCAAATTCACATCGTTAAATCAATACTACTGGTTTCAATAATGTGGAGTGTGAACCTTTGTAAACAGAGAGAGGGCACGCGAAGAGGGGAGTGACTTGGGCTCTCCTGGGTTCCATGAAAACCAGTTTAGCTACTGAGTCATTTTGTATCATTTGACTGCACCAAGACGAAGTCCAGCAAGCAGAGTCTTGGTTTTAGTTTAGATTTGATCAGAACCTAGAAGTTGGATGCGTTAGGAGATGCCTGGTTTTAAACAGAGCAGATATGCATGAGCTGTTTTAGCTAAGTTTTTGAAATGTTCATTGCTCATCAAAGGCGACACTGAAGGATCTGGCTGTGAGATAGGACTCAAGCTAGTCCAGGGCAATTCCTGCGATGCCCTTTCGTGTGAGTTTGGAGATAAGGATTGGATGAATGACCATGTCAAAGGCTGCAGACATGTACATCGGGATTAGAAGGTTGGAGTAGGTAGGGGAAAACAAATCAAGACCAAACAAGAAGCAAATTCAGGTGACTGAACTGAAACGCATGAGCTGAGACTCTAAATATACTTTATTATAAATAAACAGGTGAAAATACAGCAGAATTAAACATAAAATCCCTACATGGGAACAAGAGATCAAGCTAACTAAGAAAATAAAGCCTACAAACAGAAAGGAATGCTTGACTCGGCAGACAAGGAGCGAGAAGAA
This sequence comes from Danionella cerebrum, assembly GCA_007224835.1. Lineage (NCBI taxonomy): Eukaryota > Metazoa > Chordata > Actinopteri > Cypriniformes > Danionidae > Danionella > Danionella cerebrum. Next base: position 1,925,455 of record SRMA01027336.1, read on the forward strand.
AACTCACGCACTAGTTGATCAGAGTAATGTTCGAACAAACCAACGAAAAGGCCCAAAGACACAGTAGAGAAACTGTATCATCCCGCGCCCGCAAGATGCAGGCTTGGAACCTACATAAGAGCGGACATTAAGGGAGAAAAAAGAGATATGTCATTATTATCAATTTTTTTTTGGCTCATCATTCTCTGTCTCTGCAGAATCATCAATCGTACATTTTTGAGTTGTCTGTGCCATAGTGAACAGTTCAACTGTGTGGAGTAGGTTTTTCTCTTGGTAGGAGGACAGGGTTCAAGAATAGAGATGGTAGTCGAAAGGTCGCTGTTGATACCACCGAATGTGATTAAAATCTGATTTTTTTTTTGTATGTAAACTGTTTAAAAATTTTTGTATCACCGATCGCCATTCAGACATCCTTTCACACAGTTAAAACTTGCTGGGGAAGATTGTTTTCCAGTGATGTTGATCAAGGAGGGGTAGAAAGTAAAATGAAGAAGTTGTCAAAATAACGTCATTAGTCATTGCTTCCGCCATTATTCTGAAAATATTCAGTTTGTCTTGGTCAAATTCATCATTCCAAATTCACAAGTCTTCTACCTAAAAATTATTTGACAATAATAGAGCTCTCAGACAAGACCTTATCTTCGACAAAGCTACAAAATGACTAGCTGAGCATTCTCGTCAATATTTAGCCTTAGTGCCTGAGAGAATAGTAGTCTTAGCTTGAGATGGTTTGGACATAGAAGGATGTTGGAGATGGAGCTGCCAGGCAAGAGGCAAAGACGAGGTATATGGATATGCTGAAAGAGGACATGAAGTTAGTTGGTGCAAGAGTAGAGGATACTGAGGACAGAGTTAGGTGGAAACAGAGTTTACTGAGGGGACAGAGTTAGGTGGATTATTCACTGAATGTCTGCTCTTGAAGCAATGAAGCAATCAATCAATAAGATTATAGACTTACAAAATAAGTAATAAGCTACAGACAATCATCAAGTTTGAGAAGATGCCAACAGTTGGTAAGGTTGTACTCAAATGGAAGCACCACAAACTCTCACACTCCCTCGGCCTGCTGTTCCATGCAACATACCACCTCATGGAGTTTACACGATCATAAGAACAGCTAGGAAGCAGTCCATACTACAAGTTAGGATCATGTCAATGAGACCAGTCAACAAAAAAACACACCTGACCAAGTACCACCCGAACTTTGGTCAGAACTCCATTTCTTAGCCACAGCCTTGAAAATGGGATGTGAGTTTCAGCAACTCAGAACACAATCTTAATACATAATTATGTGCTTTATATTCCTTGTTTTTGTTTTTAGGTCTCTCACTTTCGAAATTTATTTGAAATTGTATTTACGAAAGGAATAAGTTTCCAAACTAATTATTTTTTCCTCAACTGTATCCATCGGTCTTCAAATTTTGAATGCTCCATGATGCACCTTGATAATCAACAGAGTTTCTGGGTATTCTTGCTGCATTCATTCCCCCCCTCCGTTTTGCTTTGTTTTTTTTTTTTTTTATATAATTTAAGATTTATAGTCATCCAGTCATCCCAACCTAATGTATGCTTCCACGATGTTCCAACCACCAAATCTCATGTTTGTATTGTGTTGTAGAGTGCAACTTGACCTATATGCACCTGGTTAGTTTGAGAAGATTTTGTCGGGTTTCCATGGCAATGAGGCTATGAAGATGAGAAGTACTATGCCATATCTGTTTCTATCATCCGTATTCATGAAAATGTAGTATGGCCACGGCTTTGCTCTAAAAATACGCCAAAGAGTATCTTGTCAGTTTCATTCTTCGTCAAATGCTAGAAATCATTTACGTGTTTTCATTTCCAACATTCCGTCATGAGAGCTGTCACAGAGTTATTCTGAAGCATATACATGCTCAATTCAGAATTCGTTATATGCAAAATCTTCAGTAAGAATGATTTTGGTTTTGATTCTTCAGAGAAGGTCTGTCCGGTTGTTCCAAAATGCTACTAATGTCATGAACCTAGACACGCTGAGCCACAAACAATGGAGTAAAAGTATTTGCCACTTTAGGGTAGCACAAGACAGTTTGCTTAATAGGCAAGACTGACATGACTTTTAGAATCTCATTCTCTCTAATAGCTATTAGACATGAAAAGACTGGTGTTTCCTTATTCATGAAAAGAGGCACAGCATGATCAGAAAACAGTTGGCAATGCTGCTGGGCATCAATTGAAGTAGCATGCTTTGAAAGAGACTTGAAAGTGTCTTGACAGGTAAACAAGGAGCATAGAATTGGTTATGCTTAAGTAATACATGCTGTGTGGTCACAGACATCAAACATTGCCCTTGTTTTAAGCCTCTTCTAAGGAGCTTGGTTTGATCTGTGCTCTGCAGCCTGAAGGTACAAACAGGCCTAAAATGGCTGACGGTTCATTGCTTGGTGGTTCGTCTCATTTCACGGTGTGTCTGGGACATCAAAGATTTCTTCTCACTCAAGCTGGAAGTGAGTAATGGTTTTAAAGCGAGCACACCAATGCAATTTCCATCATTTACCTTCACTCCACTTGTTTCAAACATGACTTTTTCATGAGTGTTTTCCCTATTGTTTCAAAATAGGGTGCATGAAAAATTACATTAATGATTTTGCGCAACATTTTAGAATTCCATTTGCCACTTTAAGTACAGTATGCCATCTACAGATTTATTGCTGAAAAGCTTGTAGTCGCAGAACACGTAAGTAGGTAAAAAGTGCAGACAATATTATATTATTATAATATTAAAATTACTATAAAATTTAAATATTAATCAAACACGGTTGGAGCATGTGCCCATTTCTAATCAAACTTTGAGGCTAGAATATGTGGGAGAAAATGACATTTTCTGTAAACATTGTCTACCTCTTTTATTGTTTATACGTATATTATAATCTTAGAGTGAAAATCGCATTTCAAGAAAAAAAATGCAGCATGTAAATAATAATATAATTTAATATTAATAAAACGTATTTACTATATTGATATAACCAATACTTTCAATGATTTTTGTTTGCTACATGAAATAATGAGATAATCAATTAAATACAGCAGAGAAACATGATCATTAGCATCATTAGAGGATCAAAACTATTAGAAGGATTACTAATTATTTTATTTTTAATCTAATTTCTATATTTTTTTTCTGCCGAAACCACCTAATAAACATTATGGGCTTTCACTTCACCTGCAAGTGTTTGTCAAATTGATTTTAGATGGAACCCTTAAGCCCTTTATACATCAGGAACTATTTTAACGTCCATTATAATTACAAAACAATCATATATTTCAAAACAGTACTTGTTAAGTGTCCCCTTTTTCACGGTACAGAAAAAGGTGTGAGTTATTTTTTAACTCACATTTAACATTTTTTAACTCACATTTGACATTTAGTCAAAATCATGAATGGCGGAAAGATTATTTTTTCATGGATGCAAACATTTATTATGTATTATATGACAAAAAAAGACAATGCCTACAAGAACAATGACCTGAAGGAGAATTTGTGGAGGTGAATAAAGGATCGAACACCGGCGTTTGAGAAAGAAAACTTACGGAATGGAACATTTTCTAGCCGTTCAACTATGACCATTTTAATGTATTTGATTAAAGTTACCGTTTATGTTTATTACACAATAAAGTATACAGTGGTACCCCGAGATACGAATGCTTTGAGTCACGAAATGTTAGAGATATGAAAGGTCTCGCGGGAAATTTTTTTGCTTCGAGTTACGAACAACCACAAGCAGTTCTGCTCTATTATCTTCACTTGTTAAGTCTGACGTTGCGCTGCGCTTCTGGGTCCTGGCTCTCCATTCTCCCTTCGAGGAAGGTGTGCTTTAAGGGGCTGATACGCCTTAAAATACTTTAAATCAGTTTTAAATTAAGCAAAACATTATGTATAGATTACTGATAATGTGTTATAACAAAAGTTAGAGTCAAGGTGTTCTGTAGTGCAACTTAGAGAAACCCTGTTACGCATTCTCAGAAGCACTTTCTCCAGTATGCTTGTGCTTGAAACCGTGTTGGTGTCAGTAATTCGTAAAATATCTTGATAAAAGATAACTTTCATACGTAGAGCCGTAATGTTTTCTGCCGTCCGTTCCACATCGCTTCACTCAAGGTAAGGTTTCACATTTGTACACATATTACATACAGTGGTACCCTGAGATACGAAACTAATCTGTTCCAGGGTGACGTTCGTATCTCAAACATTTTGTATCTTGAAGCAAGTTTTACATGTAAAACACCTAATCCGTGCAACGGCTTTCAGAAACAACAGTATTAGTTGATTAAAAAAATGGAATTCTTCAATCGTTAAATCTACACATTGCTAATGTAATAAAACACAAGCAAAATACGTAATATGTACACAAATGTGAAACCTTACCTTGCGAGTGAAGCGATGTGTTGGAGGAGTTGGAACGGACGGCAGAAAACATTACAGCACCACGTGTGAAAGGTAGCTTTCTCGAGATATTTCATGAATTACAAACAGCAACATAGTTTCAAGCACAAGCACAGACAGTACTGAGCATACAGGAGAGAGCACTTCTAAGAACACGTCACAGGGTTTCTCTAAATTGCGCTACAGATCAGCACTTTCCACGTTATAAACGTTATTTCTTTTACGACACCTTGACTCTAACATTTGTTATAGTACATTATTGGTAATCTATACATAATGTTTCGCTCAATTTAAAACTGATTTAAAGTGGTTTGAAGTGTATCAGACCCTTTTTGCACAGGGAGTGCCAGGACCCAGAAGCAGAGAGCGACATCATACAAACAAGTGGATTACAGAGCAGATTTGCTTGTGGTTGTTCGTATCTCGAATTTTTCTTCACATCTCGAAGCAAAAACATTCCCGCGAGACCTTTCGCATCTCAAACATTTCGTAACTCGAAGCATTAGTATCTCGGGGTACCACTGTATTTTGCATGTGTTTTATTATTATTTATTATATTAACAATGTGTAGATTTAATGATTGAAGAAACGTTACTTGATTTTTCTCCGGTTTTTTAACTTATACTGTTGTTTCTGAGAGCCCCAGCACGAATTAGGCTTTTTTTTGCTCCGAGATACGAAATGTTCGAGATAGGAAGTGTTTCACATTTTCGACTCACATATAGCAGTGTGTTTGAGTTGCATATGAAATATTTACCTTTTCGTAGTGTTAATTCATATCGTTCTCAGTGTTTAAAGGCCTTTATGTCTACGGTTTTATACATTAAATATTCTAAAAAAAAAAAAAGTTATAAGCCTGTATACAATGCTTACATAAAAAGAGAAAAAAAAATCCTTGTTTGATGGGTTTCGATTTTTTCCTATGAGCATGGCATTAATTCTACTCCATGAAATGCTCAGCAGATCAAAGCAAAGCAGATGAGGATTCTGACCTACTCTCAACAAACATTGAGAGGCCTCGGATCAAATATTTGATATAAAACTTTCCAGCAGATTTCATAAAGAATTTAGTCACGGATTTCATTAGACATAATTCATAAGTAAAAAAGGAGAGTATACACACCAACCTTCTCTCTGCTCATTTCTGCAGTTGGATGTATAATGACTCCAGTGGCATTATTAATCTCGGAATGTTGAAATTCCATCTTCTTGAGAAAAAAAAAAAAACAAATCCCCTCTCGAGTCAACACAGCTCATGCACTGCTGGCTATCCATTAATCATTGTGCTGTAGTTGACCACTTTGCACAGGGACAATGCAGACCATGAGAGTCCATTAATCTCCAGCCATTGATTGTAAATTTCCCTCAAAGTTAAATGCAGAGCCAAAAGCCAGGCAACGGAGTTCTTCAAACTATTTGTACACTGAGACGTCTTAATATCAGAGAATGAAATAAAGCATTCATTCTTTTTAATCTGCAGGGTCTTCACTAAGTTGGCATATTAATGTTTTGTGCACACGACACTATTGCAATCAAAAACACACAAAAAAAAAAACTTGCAAAGTTGACTTGCGTTGTGGTGTGCTCTATGGGCCACTGATCCTTTACATAAATGGCAAAAAAGATATTACAGAAGATATTACATATTGTCATAGCTTTTGGCCAAAGAGAAACACATCCTCTGGGTCTCCACTCGCATGAACAGAATGAATGATTGTGGCCAAATTGAAAATACGACAGAATTGAGTGTCCTGACAAATGAGAATTTAATTTTCTTGAGCTGTAAAGGGACATAAATAAAGTCCAAAGTGCATCGAAGAGTTCTGTGTAAGTCTCATCACGTTGTAAACTAATGATCCACTATAAACAAGAAATAACAATGCACTTCACGCAGTTCAGTGTCTGTGTATGCTAACGAGCTCTCGTGTTGTTTATTGCATAATAGAAAACTCTTGGGTAATTCTATATAAGATATTTTCTGCACCCGTTACACTAGTACATGGAGAAAACCCACAGAAGCATGAGGATAACATGCTAAATCCACACAGGAAGGTCCCTTACTGGCATTGAACTGTTAGCCACAGGCCTGCATCTTGCCCTTACAAGTAAACAATATAATGTGTTGGAAATATATCGTACATTAAAGTTCACCACTGGTGTAAGTCCTTAAGGGTGCTTTTCCAAATACAAATCTGTTTTAGGAATGTTCAATCACACATTTCGCAGTGTCTGCAAGTATAGTTTATTTGGGTTTAAGGCATTTATTATTAGCTTAAATCTTTAAACGAAAGCAGTGTCTGTGTTTCACTGTGATGAAATAGCAGCACAGTGGCTGGGTGTTTATCACCATCGTCTCTCAGCAAGAAATCTCTCTGAGCGGTACTTGCTTGATGTTTGCACACTGAGAAGCATGAGGGGGTCATTCAAAACAGATCAGTACACAAACTGAGCTACAGAAGAGTCTTTCTGGTGGAAGGGGGAAGCACTCTCAAAATCTAGATCGCTAAATCATATCTAAAGATGCAGAATGAAGAGCCAGTGGAAAACAGCAGAGGAAGCCATGCCTTCAGGACAAAATATGTAAAAAAAAAATTATAAAAACAAAAAACAACTTAGAGGAAGCTCAGCCAACACCTGCTTCGTTCTGTTCGTGCCATCTGTGCACAGGAAAACAAGTCCCAGCACTGGCAGAGCCCACGACAACATTCCAGAAACAGACTGCATTTATCTAACCTGGCGAAATCACTCAAAACATACGCAGACAAGAGCACACAAATACACGTCTCAGAGTGTGCGAACAAAAGGGCTCTAATGATTAGAAAATTAGATTCGTTGATAAAATTATATTTGTTTCACCAAACATTTTTATTCAAGTTTTATGGGAATGTTATGGACAAATTAATTCAAAATTAAAATGAGACTAAATGTATGACCGTCTTTTTAGTTTTGTTTTGCAGTTTCATTTAACAAATATATGTGCCATCAAATTAATCTAGTGGGGAAAAGAAGGGATATCTCTTGAAAGTACAAGACATGTCATATGGGCTTGTGAGAATTAAAATAAATTAAAATTACTATTTTTATGTGGCACCATATTTTAATCAAACGCCTTGAGCAGCTTTGAACTGTGTCTCTCTCGCCACCCGCTACAATAGATATATAAAAGTTTTTATATGTAACTTTCCATTTGATGAACAAATGAACCCTATTCAGTGCGGTTACAACTAAAACGGAAAAAGTTTCTCACACAATAACCACAAAAAATGCAGCATAACCTACCACATTACTGACACATGAAACAGTAGTCACAATTCTTTAATAATGTTCCATTATTAAGATATTAGGCCTCAAAGTGTAAAATGTATTGATGATGTCACTGGCGCTATCCAACCGATGACTTGCAACCAAATTGCAAATCTGTCAAAAAGTCAACACAATGAATAACTAAGTTTTACTCTCTAAAATGTGTAAATTTCAAAATACAAAACCTGTCAGAGCTCTTTGTGGTAACAAGTGAATACAATGAAATGAGGCTGCAATGTTTTACATTGTTTTTTTTACACAGTTTATGTGTTTTTTCCAATTAAGCTTGAATTTTTAGTCACATCATGTTGTAAGATCTGATGGGAAAATAAAGAGTAGTGTTTTGCTGTTTCTATATTTACTGTATTGCACCCTATATCTATGACAGTAAGGCAACGCATTGCATCCCTGCAGCCATGTTGCATTAATAAAGTACAGTGGTATCTCGAGATACAAATGCTTCAAGTTATGAAATGTTTGAGATACGAAAGGTCTCGCAGGAAAAATTTTACTACGAGAATTCCAAGTTACAAAAAACTGCTCTATTATCCGCTTGTTATATATTTTGCTTGTGTTTTATTATCATTTATTACAAGAACAATGTGCAGATTTAAGGATTGAAGAAACATTATTTGATTTTTCTCTAGTTTTCATTTTTTTCATCTCCATATACTGTTGTTTCTGAGAGCCGTTGCACGGATTAGTTGTTTTACATGTAAAACTTGCTTCCACGAAAGCCACCCTGGAACGGATTATATTCGTATCTCAGGGTACCACTGTACCTTGAATAATGCTCCAAAATTACAACATAGATCCAAACAATATCAGCCTAGAAAGTATCCAATGGACGTACAAGATAATAACAATTTTGACAAAAGCAGCGTCCAGTATCCTTTTTAAAATGAGATCTGTGTTCTAAATTATCCAAGACCTGCAACAATTCAATATGGAGGAATAATTTTTCAGTTCTGTGCCCACAAAGGTTCACTGGTAGTTAATGGGTTAAAGATTTAGACGGGTTTGATACCTCATCCGGCTCTTTTTAAGCATCTGTTCTGTGGATCTCCTGTGGTGCTGTGATGTGTGTAGATGTGATACTGTGTTTCCTGCAGGCATCTCTGGGGCAGCTCTGACATGCCATCGGGTTTATTCAGAATCACACTGTGAGCTTTAAGTGCCATGTGTTGTACCAGCTGCCTCCTCCCATTTCAGTGCAAGTGCACATCACAGAGTTCTATACACAGTCCGCTTTCTTTTTTGACTCTCGTTTTTTATTCTATCCCCAGTAGAGCATTTTATTTGACCGTAGAGGTTTGTTTTTCCTTGAGTCTGAAAGAGATGTTCAGTGTTAGACTGACAGATCTGAGGAAAGAGAGAGTGAGCAGAGTCCAGTGCCACAAACTATTATTGCTTTCTGTAAAACGTTTAACAAGCATCGCAGACTCTGTTAAAATCGATAAACATTTATTTCACTTTAAATGGAAACTCTTTGATGTAAAATGATTGCCAACAGTGTATTTATTCGAGCTTAAAGACCTGAAACAAAAGAGGTTGTATCTGTATTCACTGTGTTTTAAAAAAAAATAATTTAAAAGCTGTTCAATTCTTTGTAGAATGAAATTTTAAATAAAAATTCTCACATTGTGTTCAGAAGTTTTTTTTTAATATCCAGGTAGTTTTTCTAATTTCTTGGCCGTTTGTCAGAAAATATGAATGGAAACATGAAAAACCTTTTTCCACTCATGTTTAGTGGTTGGAAGCCATATATTGTGAAACAACTGTGAACAGGAAATGTATAAAAAGATCTCCAAGGAACTGGGAATGTGTATCAGCAGTGTTCAAACTCAGACTTAAAGTGAGGGATTCTGTTGATACCAGATAGACAAACAAAAAATTCTGCAACAACTGCCAGAAACATTCTAAGGGATGCAAAGAAAATTGAGCTGAAATATGGTGTGGCTGTTTCACGCAATTTATACACAAACCAAGTACTTGAGTTAAAGTAGAGATACACAAGGTAAAATATTAATCCAGTAAAAGTAAAAGGGCCCTCTTCAGAATTTCACTTGAGTAATAGTACAATCGTATTCGCCTCAAAATGTACTTAAATATCCTCAAATTTACTTAAAGTACTACGATTTATTATGGGTATAATATACCATTATTGTTTTTGTCAAGACTCTTTCCTTATCTATCTATCTATCTATCTATCTATCTATCTATCTATCTATCTATCTATCTATCTATCTATCTATCTATCTATATCTATCTATCTATCTATCTATCTATCTATCTATCTATCTATCTATCTATCTAATTATCTATCTATCTATCTATCTATCTATCTATCTATCTATCTATCTATCTATCTATCTATCTATCTATCTATCTATCTATCTATCTATCTATCTATACACACATGCATTTATATAACTTATTCGGCCTGCAAGCTCTTGCCAACTGCGCGTCAACAGGCGAGGACATGAAAGTCACCGTTTAATGTGGGAGAAGCAGACTATTTATATATATTTATATTCATATTACTATAACATATTTGCCATCTTAAATGTTTTCTTTTACTATATTGTACCTAAATATAACCTGATATAACCTAGTTACATCAGATTACCGTAACAGCAACTAGTTTCGGGAGTTTCTTCCATCATTTATTAAGGCACGGGCGTCTGCTGTTGAACTGAACTGAACTGGATTAGTAGATACAACCAAGCGGCAACCAAAACAGAGTGAGTGCTGTACCATGATTGGCGGCAGGCACATGCTTGACCAATTGAGTTTTTATCCGCTCATAAATACAAAGGAATGACTGATTTAGAAAAATGTAGTTGACTTAACAGCAAGTTAAAGGAAAAGTCTCCCTGAATTAAATTACTTGAGTAAAGTACAGCTACTTGAAAAAGCTAGTTAAGTACAGTAATGAATTACATTAACCTTATTTCTGACCTTCTAACCTTATTTTAAAGAGCACAATAAGGAGACAGTTGCAGAAAAATCAGTTGCATGGTCAAGTTGCCAGAAGAAAGCCATTACTACGCAGATGCCACAAAGTAGCCACTTACAATACGCCAAACAGATCACAAACTTCTGGAACAAAATTATCTGGCGAGATGCGGACGGTGAATATTTGGAAAGAACACCTCCCCAAGTGTAAAATACGGAGGCGACTCACTGATATTTTGGGGATGTGTGACTTCCAAAGACACAGGAAATGATGGGAAGAAGAATGCAGCTTGGGATCATCAGCCTGGAACCTGTGCATGAGATGTTCTTGGGCAATCCAACATGTTAACAAACAAGTGGCCAAGTCTATTTGTCATTGGTTAAACTAGAACAAAGTGAAGGTTCTGACGTGGATCTCAGTCTCCTGACCTCAAAATCATGGAACCACTCTAGTGAAAACCTCTATTGTGCAGTTCAAAAGAATTTACAATAGTTGGAGACCTTTTGCCAGGAAGAATGGGCTGCTTTACCAAGAGAAAAGATAAAGAACCTCATCGACAACTACCTCAAGGGACTTCCAAAGTTATTGATGTTAAAGGGGGGAATAAAACATATTTTTGTATGTAAACTTTAGATGAGGGTCATTTGAAAAGTTTCTGTGATCATGATTTAAAAACAGTAAACAGTTGTTTGTCAATAAATTCCTTCCCCCAGCTACTAACTATGAATGGGAAAATGCAAATAAATGCAAGAGCCACTAAAGGAGCCTAGGAGGTGCTCTGCAGTGTCGTCGCCAGGGTAGTTGAGCCTCTGGACTTGACTGGATACCTGCTCCCTGTGAGAGCTCACCAAGCTTGGAGAAACCAGCAACAGCGAGAACTCTGGCCCGAAACCCCACTAGCCACACGAGGGCACCCCGGAACTCTCCCAGTGTGCTACCCGGAGCCCCTACTCGACTGGCCTGCTCAACACCATCTGCTGCCAAGCCCTGAGAGACTTTTACATTACTTACATGTGTGACAATTGCACACTGTGAAGTATCAAAGGCATGCTAAATATCTGGAGCTGTCTGAGAGCCACAATCTAGACTGTGTGAAATGTGTTCTGATTGAAATAATGTCTGTGTATGTCTGCAGCCAATCCGAGAGCAGCATCCTGGGCAACATGAAGTTGGCATAGAAAGTTATTCATACAGCTGTTTTGGTTAAAAAGGAACATCATTTTTGTTTATTTGGACCCCAAAATAAAAACTTACGGGCTCAAATATTTCATAATAATCCAAGTCTTACGCTTCAGTTTGACACACTTGACCTTTTTCAAAAAAATTCTTGCGAGTGTTTGGTTGCGAAACGCAGTTTGAGAACATGGTCAAAGTGATTCTTTCTAAAGTCATGCCGTGTGAAATCGTCTGTCACCGATCTATTGTGCTGTGTCAATTCAGCTACGACTGGATGCTGCCTCAAATAGTCGTGCAGTCTGAAGGGACTTGTAACACGACTGTTCTGACAACCATGCAGTCTGAACTGGGCTATAGGTCCTAACCTAAGCAAATATAAACAGTTTTTGGTTCAGCCATTTAACTTTTGAAATCATCAGCAAATAAAGCAATCAAGAAAGCTCTCTACAAGAATGACAAATATCAGCAGATACAGAACCATTCAGAATGTCAGATGAATATTAATGTATATATAAAATGTAATATAAAAAACAAAGCAAAATCAAAATGTATAGTACCTGATATGGTTTGATAAGAAACTCCCTTGAGTGGGTATCATTTTAAACTATAAAATGTTAAATTTATTTAAAAAAAAAATCACAATTTCTGTTTTGATTTCATTTTTCATATGCCATTCAAACCCTAACCCTGCACTGGATAGCCGCGCTGGATAGCCTGAAACAAGGCAGAGTTCCACAATGAGCCTTTGCTGGACTCAATCAGCATCACAAATAAAGATTAAACAACAGAACAGATATAAAATGTAAAAGAAATTAAACACAGGTACAGTTACTCTCGATGAGTGTCCACAAGCTGACTGTAACCAACCAATTTTTTAGTAAAGCTTTGATTATATATTTTTCATTATGCTGTAATGGTGTTTGGAGGAAACGTTACAACTGTACCTCTATGAGGTACCTCACCTTCACCACCCGGGGCTTTAGTCCCGAATGGTTTTCTCACCATCCCTGGATAATTTAACTCCAGATGAATAAAAACGACAGAACTGTAGATTAATGAGTCACTAAAGAAATGACTTCATATCAACAAGACCAATCAGATAGAAGGATTGTGTGGAGTGTCTGTTTCTATTGGCTGATCTGATCTGCTGCACAGAAGAAAGGCAGAAACGATGAATATTAGACAGTTTTTCAGCTAAATAAAGCTACCTTTTCCAGGGAGCTGCCAGTAGAAACAAGTAAATGAATAAGTAGAATACATTTTTGTTAAACAAGTTTTAAATGTGTTCAGTGGTGACTCAGATGTGATCGTTGGCTAATTCTTACATATATGTTTAATAATTATCAATCATCAATTATCAATGGAATTACATAGGTTTTTGGTGAGTAAAAAAAAATTAACCAAAATGACAAAAAGAACAAAGAAATAAATAAAAAAAAAATTGCGGTATCGAACTACCATCAAAAGTGAAACGCATCATGACATCAGTGTTCTTACAGGTGGCGCCAAATATACTCAGCAGGTAAATGCCCTTGAATCTGTAAATATTCAAGGCATGTCAACACTTATGATCTAGGCTCAGCCCGAATGTTTTCATGCCCAAGAAATGGCCAACAGTTGCATAGAATGATGGAATCTGTTTCATCGTTTTCTACCAACTTCATTTATTCAAGTAACATATTTGTGTGTCACTAGCTCCGTATTTCCCTCCGTTTTTTCTCTGTTTGTTTCCAGACACCATGGTGATGCACTGGATAGCACTGTGGCCTTGCAGTTAGAAGGTTGTCGTTTGAGGCTTGCCGGTGACCTTCCTGAAAGGAGTTTGCATGTTCTCCCTGTGCTTGGTGGGTACTTCCCTCCAGGTACTCTGGTTTCTCCCACAATCCAAAAATATGTGGTTCGGTTAATTGAATAATATACCCCTGCATCTTGTGCACTGGAGACCCCCATGAGGGAACTAGTGGGTTTGAAAATGAATAATTCCAGACATCATGAGAGAAGGCGTGGATTTATGGATAGCGCATCACAACCGGTGGAGGAAAATCGGGCCTTTCATGTCCAGCCTTGACGTAAACATTTGACTGTTTGAATAAAACCAGCTTTTAAAAGGAAACAAATTCATTTTCTGTTCTGGAATGCACAGGTTTCGCTTTATATTTCAATCTACTCTTATAAAATCACTATAAAAGCCACTAAAAGACTCAACGTGTCACTCCCTTATTAAAAAAAGCCTGATAAACTTGATAGAGTCTAAACCTAAAAGATTCATGTGAAAAGTCATCTCTTTAAAATATGAAAACAATCTCACTCCTGGAACTTGATATGATACTAATCATGATTTATTTTGGATTGGAAATGCATCTGAATCTCAATTTGTTCTGCCAGATGACACTGATGAACAGAGATCTCTGAATATTCATGGAAGCCAGAAACAAACAGGCTGGTGTTGTTTGAATGGCTGCCTTTTTGTAAAATAGAGCTCTGTGGTGCTGTTTTATTCCATCTTTAATGATGTCCCATGATGCACCCTGTTTGCATAGTAACCAAATATAATTGGCTGATGATCATGCATGGCTGCTCGCTCATTAGAGAGGGAAATTAGTGCTTGTGGGTGTAGGCGCAAGCATGCCTCACGGCACATTTCTTGAAATATTGAAAGGGAGTGGATTGGCCAAGTGTTGCAGCTCCCTCTGACATTTCAAGGTGGACTGTAATTACTGCACCTCGACCCGTACAAGAGGAAATAACATGAAGGGTCAAACAAGCACTGAAATATTGAGTCAGCTGTCCTCACTGCAAAAACAGGGAAATGTGAACATATTATTGTAAAAATGTTCAATATTACAATGCTTTGTTCGCTAAAATCCCATAGACTAAGTCAATCCCCAAAACGTAGTTGCATTTCATTAAAATGTAAAGCCCTAATGTTAGTTTGCTAAAAGAAACAAAGTAGATATTTACTTATTTTATATTCTCAACAGTTAATACAAAAATACTGTACGTCGAATAATAAACAAGCCCATCTTTTGAAGGTATGAATACATAAATTAAATAATGGTTTACATAACCCTTAGAAGTTTCTGCACGCATTGGTGAGAATCAAGGCACCCGTTATGAATTACGTAGGAATGATGCAACCCACCTATTGTTTAATTTAGATTTAAAATATAATGTGTAGGTTTCAAAAAACTAATTTGTTTTGACGTTTTTGTATTTAATTGTAATACAATTACAATTGCAATGAGAACATTTCAGTTTCATTTTGCACACCTCAAACCTGTGGAATCTAGTAGTGAAGAGAAGGGATAACCTTTGGAAGTACAAGGCCTGTGATATAGCTTGTTTTTCAAAGTTCTGGCACAAAAAAAGCACAATGACATAAGGTTTGGGAAAGATTTGTGTGATTTTTATACACTTTTAACATTGTTTTGATATTGTCTTTTCTTTTTGGGGGGATTTCAGAATTTTTATTCAACGCTTTTGATTTTTGTTATAAAAACTGTGTTTAAGAAAGTGAAAAAGTATAAATGGACAAATTGTAATACACAGAATTTTTTTGTACATTTTTAGGTTTGTTGTGGAATTATTGTGTACTATAATGAAGTATTTGTAAAAAAAATAGTCATAAGTATTGTCACAAACTGTTTTTAAGGTAATTTATTAGAGCAAATTGTAAAGTAGTAAAAAAATGCACAAAAGCCCCAGACTTCCAAGGGTTGATATTGTACACAAACTAAATGTGAAAATTTTGAAAAGCCTTTTTTTTTCATTTTGAGCTTATTGTTCGGTTCTGCAACTTATGAAGATGGCACAGATTTTCAATTATTTGTGTGTTGTGCAGGAAACATGAGCTTAAGACAAAAGAGTGATCAAACAAAAATAAAATATCGTAGCCTTTTGCGAGTTTAAGCAGCACTACGAGTAGACTCCAATCATCTGCTCAAACTAAGCATGCACACAGGGTCCCCATAGAGTCCTTAAATCTCTTAAAACCTATTCACACAGAGAACACCATTAACTCAGCACCAATGCAGACGGTGGATGCCATTGTCAATTATTAATTCTGTTTTACATTTCAAATTTAACAAATTTTTGTCTACATCTGCATTTCAGTAAAAAATATTAGCAGACCACACAGTCCATGTGTTTATCAGCCTTTTCCTTGTCTAAACACTTGCCTTTGGTGCAATTTCAAATGAGCGTCTATCAACATTCGGGTTCTTGACACAGTAGGTATGGATACAGTTTCATACAGTGTGAGTGGTCCGTTCACATCTGAACATCAAGATGTCCAGTGTGAGAACATTCTTAGTGATCTTTGAAATTTAACCACTGCAATTCCCTTGTAGAGTTTATGTTGTTGCTGATTTCTATGATCAATTGAGCAGAGCCTGTACCTCTGCTTTGACCAATGATCTGCGTCCCTCCTCCACCCTCCTGTCATCTCTCCTCTTTTATTTTTTTCCATCTATGTCTATGGTCTGAACAGCATTCTTGTCCAGGTTCCTCCCATGGCCCCGAGTTCTTAAGGACCGTTAGAGCCTCAACACTTACACCCCAAACCTGCTTGTGTAATTCGAGATTGAACTTTTAAACTGCACATCAATGAGTTAAAAGCAATGTTGAAAATACTGAAAATACTGCAAAATGAATGTAGATTTCTTTTTGAGCAAGCTGTGGTCTAACATAGTGGTTATGTGCACGTTTGGTCCTTATTATTGATGAGTGGATCGATACTGTGGTATCGATACTTATTAATACGTTATTCAAAACATAAAAACAGGGGGGTATTCCAGAAAGCTTGGTTAACTTACCATATGATAAATCATAACCTCTGGGTTGATTTACCCTAAACAGGCATACCATGAGTATGTCGGTTCCAAAACACCTGAGAAGAGTAAGTTTAATCAACCTCCAACTGGTTACCCAGAGTTAATGCGCGTGCACGGTGCATATATAAAGACATTTTCAATGGATCGCCGATTTCACGAGTCACCATGGAAAGTCAAAGCGAAAAAAAGAGAGCGGCGTATTTCACAGAGGCGGAGTTGAAGGTTTTAATGCACGCTTATGAGGAGTTTAAGCCAATAATATTAAAAAGAAGCAATACAGCTGCATCAGCTAAAGCAAGAGAGTTGGCTTGGCAAAAAATAACGGACAGAGTAAATGCGTGAGTGTATTAAATTACAAATTTGGTATTGGCTCCCGTTTTATTATAATACAAAATAATGAAGTATGACTTATACAGCCTTTAAATATGTTTTATCACTACGAAAATAATTAATACATATATAGATATACATAATATGACTAAATATTAAATATGCGTCATAGATTTTACTACAAAGGACAAACCTGCCATTCTGTGGAATTCCTCTTTAATAACAAGCAGAGGTTTATGGCCAGGGAACTGTACAAACGCGGGTAAGAACTGTTTAAGTGCCAGACATACTGTACGAACGGCTCTACACACAGTTGCCTTTCCCACATGCTCTGAATCGCCCACACTGTACAAAAAAAAAGTCCAGACGCAAAAAACCTAAGTGCTATGCACAGAATGTTTTCTGTGCTAAGTGCAGAACCGCGGTTTGTCACATTCGCGATATGCGGTTTTAAAAGACGTGTTAAATAAACTAACGAAACAAAAAAAAAACGATAACGCTCTTTCAAATATTCATTAGGGTATGCAAACACATCAATACGCGGTCTTATAACCCTCTCCCGACGAAAAAAAAACCTCGTATAATTTGTGCTTCTACGTCCACAAGATCCTCATCAAAAGGGCACGCCATGCTCACAAACCTTCTGAAACGAAGTTACACTGAAACATAACCTGCTCCCGAGCAGGTTATCTTCAGAGAGTCAGTTGCTATGGTTACATACATACCCAGAAAGTTACCTCCGTTTTTGGAACCGAAAGTTGAGGTTATCCACGAACTTACCCTTAAACATACCCAGGTATGTCACATAACCTGCTTTCTGGAATACCCCCCTGGAGAAAGTGTTCTATATTGTTCTATCGCTACCTTCATTTGTGTTGCTAACACCCCCCTGGCGCAGCTGAATGGACTCATCCATCCAATCAGAGTGCGGAAAACCCAACTCCGTCTAGCTAGCTAGCGTTGTCAATTACAACTTTGTGGGGGAGCACAGCGCTTGCAGTCAACAAAACTCTCCCTCTTTTAGACACTTTCACTTTTTCATTTTTTAGGCGGAATATCATCAGTGTAAATCTTGCCTCTAAAGTTTACTCCCATGTAACATTACCATTTATTTAATCTAATTTACAGTATTAGGACTGACATGCCTCCTTCTTGGGTAATTCTCCCTTACCAGAGGAAATATGTTGTATGTGCATATGATAATTATCCATAAGAATCCAAAAAATGTGGTATCGCCCATCCCTAGTCTTTATGGGATTTGAGGGTAAAACGGGTCATGGATTTATAGCATTTTGTATATATATTATGATTATGATTATTACAATTGAACATGGAAATATGTAGTTTTCATGAAAACAGGGAACAGAAAACATCCATTCCATTGAACATTTATAGATTTATAACATTTTTGAACAAAATGATTCCTTTATTGGTTACCCAATAATGTTTTGTATTTTGGCAAGTGACAGTGATGGATTAGAAAAAGTGGATTGGTTTTTGATCTATTCATGCGTCTGACATCATAAACCATAACGGCATATTTTTCTATTCTTGTCACAACATTTATGCAGATTGCTTTGACAAAAATGTTTTCTTCCTGACTCAAAATGTCTGGCAGTGCTCCTGGTGATAACACATTAGTTTTCCAGATTCATGGGATCCTAGGAGAACACTCTCTGCAATATTCATATACAGAATCCATACATTAGGCTTTTCTCCCGATGGTAAAAACCCTAAATCCATTGCCAATAGTTCTCGCCTCATAAAACTCTGGCAGACAGACTGGAAACAACAGCTGTTGAAGGTCCAAAGGTCCCTCCTGCAACAGATCTCTACTTAAGAAACTCAGTAGTACTTGAGTTAAAACAGACATAGAAAAGTCTTCTGCTCCAACAGTTCCTCTATGACCTTATCCGTGGTCAAATGCACTCATCAATGGCCAGCATTTGGTATTCTATCCTTACCAAAAATAGATTTGTCAGTTTAGTTGTAAACAAAAACAAGATTCATTGTTGATTTGACTTTAACCAATAGTAGAACAGTACGGTAGCAGTACAGTATTCGAATTCCTCCCTAGAACACAATCCGTGCTGCAAAACCATGACATTTCCCCATGAGCCATGAGTGAATTGGGAATAGAGGTTGCCCTGAAGTTGGGTTGGTTCGATGACTGGTGCTTTCTCCACTAAGGATACCAGATACTATTCCTTCACTTAAGCTCAGTGCCAAGGCAGAAACCGATCATTGCCTTTTCACTTTGCCATTGCCTTGCCACCACTGGAGATTAAAACAATTAATGAATCTTTTTTGGTTTATTTCTAATACGATTTTAAATGCCTACCCCATTTTAAACTTTTAGTCTCTAAACTTCATAACAATCCGAATATTTCATAAAGTATCTTCCCTGTTTAAGATCATTCAAAAATTATGTATGCATTTTAATGCATTGTGATGTCAAGTTTGGTTGTCCCAGCAGGACTAGTGCCAAAAAGCAGTTTGCAAAGTTCAATGTGCTTAAAACTGCTGTCACTGTTCACTAAATGTTAATGTAAAGTGGTTTTCGAAGGGCAAATTCCGGTTTGGTACGCCTCATTCAAAGGCTGACAAGATTTCTCTAATAAAATCTTAAGCTCTCTGTCGATGAACTGTGAAATTTATCCTAGTTCCTATGTAAATAAGGGCATGTAAAGAAAGCACTAATTGTGATGAACTGTCAATTTCCCAAAAGACTGTGAAAATGTATCTTATCTAAGATTTATAAAAGTAAATTAAGAAATTAAGCAAATATCAAATAGTATTTGCGAATAAAGAAAAATGGAAGTTTCTGTGTTTGGAGAAGGCCTTTTATTCGTATATAAAATGTACATGCGTCTTGAACATGCAATATGCTCAGTCATGTGATCTTTTTGTGGAGGTGGGAAAATGCTCTTTTGCAATGCAATTCTGGGAGGTTCTGGTCAAGACAGTTCTGGGAGGTGATGAATCTGAACCACTTTGATTTTAGAATGACCAAATCAACAATTCGGATGTTGTGGAATGAAATTGCTGGTTAAACCGTTACTTCTGCTCCATTGTGCCCTAGCTCCGACAGAAAAAGGCATTGCCATTACAGTGCATTGGCATTTATTTAGCAAATGCATTTTCTTCAAAGTTTTTGCACATTTTTCTCATTGGATAAAAAGTTTATCATACTTAATTCTGTGCATCATTTTTTTTTCAAAATGTAAACGTACCTTGGCATTTCCATCCAGGGTTTTATAAAAAAAAGTGGATGGAAATGCTGGTACTGTCAGCTAACCCCTTCCCAACAATGTTTAGACAGAAATAGGACATAGAGAACACAATATTTCAAGTCAGGTGGGAGGCAGAGTACATGTTTACAGAGGTAAAAGGCAAACCTGTGTGTGTTCTGCCTTCTATTAAAAAAAATTTACTACTGACAGAGCTATAAGAAAATATTGCTTTATTCATTTAGTAATTTAATAATGTGCACTGTGTTAGGTCTTGGTTCATTGGCTATGTTCATTG
This sequence comes from Danionella cerebrum, assembly GCA_007224835.1. Taxonomy (NCBI): domain Eukaryota; kingdom Metazoa; phylum Chordata; class Actinopteri; order Cypriniformes; family Danionidae; genus Danionella; species Danionella cerebrum. The sequence continues at coordinate 1,946,006 of SRMA01027336.1, forward strand.
GTGGGAGGCCCTGAATTCATTATACAGCAGGACAATGACCTCAAAAAGACTGTACATGTACCCAAAAAGTAGAGCTTCAAATGCATCTAAAAGATTTGCTGCTATATTGAAGGCAAAGGTTGACCACAAAATTCGATTTGATAATTGAATGAATGAACAAAAGATAAATCAATATATGTTCATTTAGGAAAATGTGTGACTAACATTTCAATTTCTGAAACATTCTTTGTTTACAGCCTTTTGGTTTGAAAAATATTTGGTCTATTAAAAAATATTGAATATATTATTTTATGTTTCTGTCACATATTCTCTTTATTCAAACAACCATCTTTTTTGATACTTGAATCCTGTATTTGGCAACCTGAGGGCTTGATAAACACAGAACACATGCTGTTCTTCTGAGTTGTCATTTCGATGACTGTTGATTTGTTCATTGCTTAAATAGATAAATAAAGCATCTGCCAAAGAGTGTGAATGTCTGCTCTGTTTTCATCCATCACACCTCTACTCAAAGCCATTCAAAGTAACAGACTTGACATTTCACAAACCAAAACATACATAACTATGATTAATAACTGTCACAAGGTCTGTCTGTCATCATCGGTCCAATTTACACCTCAAACGCTGACAGCAAAATTTCTGTTTTTCAGGGACAGTTCTCCTAAATGAAAATTTAGCCTTCTTTTTAAATAATTCTTAAATTTATTTCCTAAGATTCCAAAGTTTGATTTTTACTGTCTTCAGTTCAAAAGAAGTTGATTCAAATGTGCAGGTTATGGAATATTATGGAAAGTAAATAATCTTTCTTAAAAAAAAAAACAAAATCCCAAAAAATTGTGGCAATGCTTCATTAATCTCTCTCTCTCTCTCTCTCTCTCTCTCTCTCTCTCTCTCTCTCTCTCTCTCTCTCTCTCTCCATAAATCCGCCAAAAAACAAATATAATGTCCAAACAATGTGAAAACTATATCAAAAGTCCAGGAGGATGTCTCCTAAACCTTATACACTGTTCCAAGCACTTTCTCAATTATGCTTTGTTTTGTGCCATTACACACTAGTCATATTACATGTCTTGTACTTACAAAGGTTATCCCTTCCGGTCACCCCTAAATGGCACTGATTTGGGGTCTGTAAAATGAAACTGAAAGACGTCACACATTTTCTTACTTCTTAATTTCAATTCCCTTGCAAATTGTATCAAACCTCTGTTAGTAGTTATTTATATTTTGTGTTTTAAACAAATATTAACACATAACAAACTTTATTGAAACCTACACTTTAGAAACAATGGGCGTAGTGAATCATTTCTTCTTAATTCAAAACAGAAGCTGTGACAAGTATACGTTCCGGTGCGTGGACTTTCAACTGGTTTCAGGTGGACTAATAGTTAAAAATACCTAAAACTCTATTTATCAATAAATACCTAGTTAAAACTAAATATTAGTAGCTAAATGTTACACTGATTGATCATTTGGTTTTGGCCAAGTTTATTTAATATTTACAAAATTAAACCAGCGAACAATCCAATTTAAAAGACTTTTTGGATATGTAACTGTAAAATCAAGACAAAGAAACTATTTAAATTCCAAATTTGATTATTGAAATTTTTGTTTAAATTCTAGCACAGATTTTCTCATGTAAACAACAATCGTAGTCACTCATTGGCTGATCCATCTGTCAATCTGCAAATACGGACTTTTAATTGGCTTTCCATCTCATCATTCTCATGCGATCCATCTCTGATTAACTGGATCCTCCCCTAAACAGACATCTGCAATGGATCAGTAACTTCAGATAAACTCCCAGCTCACACTGCAGTTCATGTTCACACATGTTGTTGGTGCTCTACAGGCCTCTGATTGAACAATCTGTGTTCATGATTTTTCCACCAGTATTGTTCAGCAAAGGGCTCAAGTGGCACCCTCCTTCACTGTATCGGACAGCGGGAACCAAATAAACACATCAGGAGATTCATGTCTGGAACTCCCTGATTTGGTAGTCGGCCATAAACCACTATTGCTGTAACACTCGAAACTACCCGAAAACAAGTCTCCGCCTCAACCCAACATACCTGCGATAAACCATCGATGTCCTCCAAGTTAACTGTTGGCTTAAAAAACATTTTTATCATAGTTTGAAATAGAAACACAAAAGAACATTATAGTAAAAACCTGAAAAACATAAGACTTAACCGAAGGAGAAGGAAGAAACTAAACTAAAGGAACAAATGACCAGGGTTTGACACGGTCCCATGCCAAGCTCATGTAGATTCGGGGATATATACACAGGACATCACACAACATTAATGTTTTATGAAACTAAATAGCAAGCCAGTCAGGAAGGGACAGACAGCAGGGAAACAAAATAAGCGATCATGTGACAGAACTCTGATCACATGATCAAGGTGGAAGTAAATACATGAGGAAATCTTAACTGTGAAACATGCTTTGAATAAGCATTCTATATACTCAATATTTTACATGTTGAAAGCATTTGATCCAGCATTGTATAGAATGCCTAAGCAATGTGTAAAAAGTCGACCATTTCATGATTTGTTGGATCAATGCTGGCTATGATATACAATGCCTGGGGATTTTAGAAAGCTAAAGACCATCTTTGTTTAAAAGCTTAAAACAAGCTACAGATCAGCTAAAAATCAGAAACTCAATCTAGTTGGCTACTGGCTCAAATCTACATTCATTCATTCCTTTTCCTGCCCGTTTATTCCCTTTCAGGATCACAAGGGTCTCCTGATCTCCAGCACACATAGGCCGGGAGAAGGGGGTACAGGCTGGACGGGTCCCCAGTCCATCGCGTTCAATTCTAGATCAGATTCCCTTTCAGCTGCTGGTGCCTATCTCCAGGCCAGATTGGGCGAGAGGCGGGGGTACACTCTAGACAGGTCGCCAGTTCATCGCAGGGCAACATTCACTCACACATTCACGCTTAAGGGGAAATTAAATTATTCAATTAACCTAACAGCATGTTTTTGGGATTGTGTGGGGAAACTGGAGTATCCGGAGCAAGCACAGGGAGTAACCCATGCAAGCAAGGGGAGAACATGCAAACTCCTTCACCTGAGAGCCTCGAAACCAACAACCTTCTAACCACTGCGCTACCCTGCCAATCATTTTATATATTATATATATATATATATATATATATATATATATATATATATATATATATTATTGTAATAACTTATTCTTTAAAATGTCTGTTAACACTTGAACTAAATACTTGTAAACACTTGAATTAAAAAGTAAATGTTATTAATCACTGGATGGTTATCAACTCTGCTTCTAGTCTAGGGAATGTGGAAGCATCTGGCTCCTCCCACTCCAGACAAGGCACTCTGATAAATCGGGCTCTAATAGATCTCAATTTACTCCGCCGTCTGGAGCTTCCCAGAAGCTATTAGAGATATTGGAGAACACATATGTTGTCAGTCGCTGCTGTGGAAAATAAAGCACACTGCCTTCATCTCAGTTGTGTTTGAGGAGAAAAAAAGACACTCAATTGAGGTCCAAAAAGCAGTACTTTTTGAAAAATATTGAACAAAAATCCTAAAAAGAAAAAAAATCATATACAAACGAGGTAAATTGTTCAACATACATATTTGTTTTCTAATAAAATAGATTTGTATTTTCCCCCCTTAGGGGAACTTTAACTGCACTCCATTGACCTCATACTAAAATATAAGACTCTCTTATATTGCTTTTTTTATGGGCTGCTAAAAAGTGTCCTAGTTAACACATCACACATAAACAGTTTATTACAAAATGGAAATGAAAACTGCCTTATATGACTCAAAGGCCGATATAGACCCATTTTCTAATAAATATAAAACATAATGGGCATACATTTTAGTGTGTATATTTACTATAAAAAGAATGAATTGATCCTGTGCACCTAGAACAAGTCAGTGCAGTTTTAAAAAGAGCATTAGAAAAAGGCCAGCATTAGGGTTGTGTACAGTAAGAAGCAATAAAGGAACAATGGAGGGAGAGCAAATTGTACATTATATTTCCATAAGCATACACTCACCTATCAATCAATATTTCAATATCCATAAAATAAATATCTAGTCGTGAAAATCGATTCTTACTAGTTGTTCCAAAAAGTATTGGCTTGGGAAGGACAACTCAGTCCATTACTCTTGACCAAATGAAACCAAGCCATGCATCACCAAGTGCAATGCAAAACATCTAAAGCAAAGGTGATAAGCCACATTTAAGGGAGAGGTTTTCTACAGAAACTGGGCTTGGCCACTGATTTCTGTTGGAAGGAACTTCGAATCGTTCAGTAGACCAAGAGATTTTTTGAAGAATAGAGATGCGCCCAAAACAAGGAGTGAGTTTGGAGTGGAACTACCCAATATACCACAATTGGGATGTATTTTAGCAAACACTTCGATCCTGGTATCTGCAAACATGACTCACCTTTCCATCATAAGAAACTATTGGCCATAGATAACATAACTTATAGGCTTAGAATCAATTGGTAGACGGCATATATTGGGTGTTATCATTACTGCAAAATTGTTCGTTGTCATTTCAGCATGTATGCCCTAATGGCAGGAACTCTGGACTTTTAGCTTAATATATCTTTAAAAAAAAACAGCAGTCAGGAAGGTGTAAACTACTGATTTATATTCAAACCCCTGTTTATAATGGGATTTAAAGATGTTTTTTTGTCCCTGGTGCCAATGGAAATCTGCTCTCTTCTAAAATATTACTTTATTAAAAAATAAGAACATGTTCAATTCTTTAAAAATGTTTAAAGATCAAGAATTATTCAAGAATGTATTATTATCAGGAAGATAAATAATAGGTACTTAATTTTTGAACCAAATCCAGAATAAAAACAAAATATTGCGTTTTCATTATTGATGTGTCGATCATGAATAAAATGGCACTTTGAGCCGGATCTCTTAAGTGAGCTAGAAGAATCCAGATCACTTTGACCAACACATCATTTGACAACAAAATTACTCAAAATAGAAATGATTTGATTAAATATATATATATTTTTTTTTATATATTTATTTATTTATTTATTTATTTATTTTTTGAGTAGGTATTTTATAAATGTGTATGGTTTTTAACACATTTAGTTAAAGTCATAATATTGGTTTGGACATGTGCAGAGGAGGGATATTGGTTATATTGGTAGAAGGATGTTGGAGATGGAGATGCCAGGGAAGAGGTCAAGAGGAAGGCCAAAGACGAGATATATGGATGTGCTGAAAGAGGACATGAAGGTAGTTGGTGCAAGAGTAGAGGATACTGAGGACAGATTTAGGTGGAAACGGATGATTCGCTGTGGCGACCCCTAAACTGGGAACAGCCGAAAGGAGAAGAAGAAGAAGTTAAAGTCATAATATTGCATTTGTGTGTAATATTGACTAATATCTACTTGAATATTTGTACCCTTGACTTGATTTTAGTGGTTGTAATAGTTGGACCGAGGCAGACTTATGGTTGCTGAAGGCCCAATCAACAAAAGCACAACCCACTATTCATTTTTAAAATTACTATAAAGTTAAACCAACAAAAACATGCTTTTTTGTCCAATTCAGAACCAAAAGAGTCAAAAGAACCAGGGGGGTATTCCAGAAAGCTTGGTTAACTTACCATATGATAAATCATAACCTCTGGGTTGATTTACCCTAAACAGGCATACCATGAGTATGTCGGTTCCAAAACACCTGAGAAGAGTAAGTTTAATCAACCTCCAACTGGTTACCCAGAGTTAATGCACGTGCACGGTGCATATATAAAGACATTTTCAATGGATCGCCGATTTCACGAGTCACCATGGAAAGTCAAAGCGAAAAAAAGATAGCGGCGTATTTCACAGAGGCGGAGTTGGAGGTTTTAATGCACGCTTATGAGGAGTTTAAGCCAATAATATTAAAAAGAAGCAATACAGCTGCATCAGCTAAAGCAAGAGAGTTGGCTTGGCAAAAAATAACGGACAGAGTAAATGCGTGAGTGTATTAAATTACAAATTTGGTATTGGCTCCCGTTTTATTATAATACAAAATAATGAAGTATGACTTATACAGCCCTTTGAATATGTTATATCACTACGAAAATAATTAATACATGTATAGATACACATAATATGACTAAATATTAAATATGCGTCATAGATTTTACTACAAAGGACAAACCTGCCACTCTGTGGAATTCGTCTTTAATAACAAGCAGAGGTTTATCGACAGGGAACTGTACAAACGTGGGTAAGAACTGTTTAAGTGCCAGACATACTGTACGAACGGCTCTACACACAGTTGCCTTTCTCACATGCTCTGAATCGCCCACAAAATGTCCAGACGCAAAAAACCTAAGTGCTATGCACAGAATGTTTTCTGTGCTAAGCGCAGAACCGCGGTTTGTCACATTCGCGATATGCGGTTTTAAAAGACGTGTTAAATAAACTAACGAATCTTTTGAAAAACGATAACGCTCTTTAAAATATTCATTAGGGTATGCAAACACATCAATACGTGGTCTTATAACCCTCTCCCGACGAAAAAAAAACCTCATATAATTTGTGCTTCTACGTCCACAGGATCCTCATCAAAAGGGCACGCCATGCTCACCAACCTTCTGAAACGAAGTTACACTGAAACATAACCTGCTCCCGAGCAGGTTATCTTCAGAGAGTCAGTTGCTATGGTTACATACATACCCAGAAAGTTACCTCCGTTTTTGGAACCGAAAGTTGAGGTTATCCACGAACTTATCCTTAAACATACCCCGGTATGTCACATAACCTGCTTTCTGGAATACCCCCCAGCTCTTCAAAGGGAGCTGAATTCAAAGTACCAGCTCACTGAAATGAGCCAGAATACCCTATAACTAGTTTTAATTTTAGGTTTAAAATAAAAAAGTAAAATAAAAATGCATGATTAATAGAAATAGAATGAGCTTGTATACTAGACATCAAAGGAAACTTGATTGTTGTTTTATGTTACCCAAATATTTGGTTTACATTTCATTCATTGCAATTCTAAAGCTGTAAACATTTTGAAGTTTCAATCTCACCTTTCATTTTTGCGAAGCTGCTTTGACCGGCTTTGTGTTTAATTATCACATTTAGGCTGAGCAGCAGAGCGGATGTTTTTTTACTGCTCGCAAACAAATTGCTAATAACCCACATAGAGAGTGAGAAAAAATGATGACACAATAATCTTTTTTTGGGTGTATTCTATGTTTAAATCACCCCATTTGATTGGATCGATATGGAAGCAATTTGAAAAGGGTGTGAAAGGGAAGGCTAAAGCGAGCATTAGGTTAATTAGATATGGAACTTATTCTGGCTAATCTATTGGAGTCAGGGATATGTGCGGGGGATTAAGGGAGAGAAGTTGTCTTGCAGGTAAAGCAAAGTAATTAAGGCATGAGACAATCTGCAGAAAAAGTCATTAGTGGGAGGCTATGAATATCTGCAGAGCTTGTCAAGATCCCTGGGAGTCAAAAGGTGTTACTATGTTAATGAGGAGGTGTAATGTTGAAAAACTCAACACTTAAAAGGATGAAAAACATATGTACTCTTCTAAAAATATGAGCTTGCCATCAATCAGAGGAAGCCAAAAACTAGAGATGTTTCTTTTTCCCCTTCTTCCAATCTGTGTGATTATTTCACAATGTTCTTTGAGTAAAAAAAAAACATTGTTGAGTACAACAATTCACCAGCCTGGCCCAGTCTTAAAACTGTCACCCAGTGTACTTCCGCAAAACTAGTTCCAATGATTGATTGATTACACCCTAAACTACTTGAATGTTAGATTAGTCCTGCAGAAGCTCTGGAAAACAACTTTTATTCGAAATTCCATCAATAATTGTTCCGATTATTTCAGGGTTTCACCATAAGTCCACTAGTGGTGGAAAAAGACTAAAGCAAGGTTTCCATCACCCCATAACCATCAAGGACGGCTTCCCCAGCTTTGAGATTTTTAAAGAATTTCTGTATACTGTTTATCCCTCCAGCAGGGACAGCACTGCTCCTTGAAATGGAATCCAGAAGCTAACAATACCTTCTTGTTCTCCCCGTTCTCGTCCATCTACATCCCAAGAAACACTTTACATTTGAGTTGTTTAAAACCACAAACTGTATAATAGTTGGGCTGTTCCAACTGTCTGGCAAGAGCAAAAGGGCTCCACACTAGTTAAATCAAGTAATAAAGCAAGCGCTTGAGAAATGTCGAGACATGTATCCTCTGCAAAGTTTATTTACCTACCCTTCCCCATCCTCCCCAGCCCCATCACTACTGGGGGTTTATCATAGATCTGTTAATCTCCTCACTTAGTTTGTCCATGAGGAGGTCCTGGAGCGCCATGAGGGTGCTGTTCCAGGACAGTCAAATGAAGAGAACATGTCCTGCATCTGGAATTTTTTCACCACTTTGCACGTTGATTTTTGGCACATGATTCTTATGAAAGTTTCAGAACTTTCAGGGTTTATGACTTTAATGTGGTGCATTTAAAGCTTAAAGAACAAATCAGTCTCTGAGCTGCCTGAACTTTGTTTTTTTGTATGATAACATTTCTTACTTTTGTCTTCATTTGAGGGTTATGAAGCCTCACATGAATTTTCATGTAAACTATTTTCTGGTCCAAATGTATTTTGGGTTTGTAACTTTGCAGACGGACCCTAAGTAGTCTCTTTTTGCATATGAAACAGAAGGAGTTAGACTTACATGTGACATAGAGCCTCATAGTTTTTTCCATGTGTGGATGTGCAGAACGCTTTTTTGTAAATCGTTGATTTTCATGGGATGTTTTCTGCAAAATGTGCATGTTTTAAATTTTTTGTCTTAATAAAAGCTATTACATGTCTGGATTTAGTAAAAAATCAGTAAACCAAATTTTGGGGGGTTTTGTGTTTTGTTTTTGTAGTTTTCACAAAATCTTCAATTAAGATTGACATTACTCCACATGTAGTATTGAAATCTAGGATATAAGGGCTGTATTGATGTATGCTTAAAAAAAATGGCACCACAGCAGGTAAAAATGTAAAATATTCTCCTGTGGACTTTGTTCAATACAATGAGACCCAACGCTCTTAACCCTTTATGACCTGCCGTAGAACCGAGAATCTGAATCCATGAGTCTGCAGCCTCAAGTTTACTGAAATCTGTTCTTTTGTGGAACTGAAGCGAACTGACAAATCCACAATTTTTGCTGTTAATGGGGTCCAGTTAGTGCATTGGTTTTGAAAAACTATGAACCATGAACTGACCATTTTACCAGAATGCTTTTTTTTTTTTTTAGATTAAAGTTAGTCAGAAATAGAAAATAGAAAATTTTCTTCAAATGGTGCTAGGAAAAAGATTCCTTACGTCTAAACCATTAACACCATGACATCTAAAAAATGTTCATGTTATGTTATAGGAATTACTGTCGTTATTATTATTATTGTCGTTCAAGTGTGCTTACTAACATAAATTACTTACTTACTTTAAACAAGCTTCAACACGTGAACCATTCTTTAAAATATAGCAAGCCCATTTTTTCCAACTCTGATTTTTTTGTGAAATGCCATTCCTACAGCCAGAAATGAGTACAGACACAAAGCCTGACCCGCATCACATCTCTATCCCACAGAATAAATCTCCAGTTTACTTGCTACTTAATGTCTCAACAAAAAACTCTCAGGATCTAAAGCCACAAATCCATTGTTTAGCTCCGTCTCTCGAGTGCTTCCTAATGCTTTACCCCTGCAGACTGATGGAAAAGCTTTTAAAAGCGACTCTGAGAAATCATAGTGCAGTCAAGCAATCTGCCTGAATTTTTACCAATTACCTGTTTTGTGTGAAATCCGACGCTGAACTTTCATTGGCTGTGCATTTAGTACAGGTTAATTAATAAAGGAATCCTGCTTTTATACCATCACAATTCACTTGCATTTGTTTTTTACAACAGAAAATAATTTTGAAAACACTGTAGAAGTATAATTGGAAAAACCATCATTGCTTCCTCTAGTGACTTATAATTGTCCAACCTCCAGAAGGTTCATTGAACTCCCGGTCTCCATCGGTAACCATCGCCATAGTAACAGTGCAGACAGTAGAAAGGTGACTGTAGAAAAGGAGATGGATCTTTTTACCAGAGAGACACATGTAAGATATTCATCTCCCCTGAATCTCTTTTAGAACCTTTACAATTCCACCAATATCAGTACATTTGAAACTAAGACAAGAATAGGAGAGGAAGATGTGTCCATTAACGAAAGAATCATAAAGAAATCTGAATAAATATCGGTGGCAAATGAGACGGAGAAATAAGGAGATGGAGATACCTGTGGCACAATTATCACATTGAACAGATCAGCTTTTTGCAGCATTTTAATTTTGCAAGCAATGCTACAAGTTAGAAATCCAAAATCATTCTTTCATAAATGTTACTGCATCAATTTCAGGGCCTTTAAACTTTATGCAAAAGCAGCTTAATCGAGACAACATTGAAAAGAGTGTGAAAAAACTGGAAAGATGCGTTTTGCAATAAAGCAAAAAACATAATACTGTCATAATGTAAGACAAATACGCAGTGTTATAAAAGTACACTTTGCCTGTGTACATTACGGGTGTAAAATTAAAAAAAGTTCTGAAAGTTCTGTCTCGAGGAAAGACGCTGACATTTTGTCAGGTGATGGAGAAGCGTACAACCCCATTGCCTAGATGTTTTTTTAGCACTCTGAAGTGTTGAATTTAGAGTACTAAATTGGCACTTCAAACAGTGTACTTTTTACACCCGATATACAGTGTTGAATTGACTACATTTACTGTGTATAGAGACACCAGCAACACACAATTACTTGTCTTCTTTCTTATAAGAAAGTTTATTTACTTGTGTTAGTCAAGTTCTGTGATTGGCTCTAAATCCCCTCAGAATCAGAGACCGTAGTCCAGTGATAGCCTGACAACCTAAACCACATTTTCACCCAACTGTGATAAGCTGATAAAGAAAAAACTGTTTTTAATTTTGATGTGAAATAGTCACTGAACACTAATATCCCTCATTTAGTTTATGAAATATTTATGTACTGTATACTTGAATTCCTGAGAGGTTGCTGCGTTTTATTTGTTGGTTCAGTTTTTTGGGTCACAGGTATTAAGGTTGAGATATTTTGTCTGGTAACATATGCAAATATATTCTAAAATAGAGCTGCTTGTTTGTTTCCGAGAGACACTGATGCCTTATGCAGGAGGTTTGCCGACTGTATTTACAAAGGGAGAAAAGGGTACAAAGTACCAGAACAAAGTATTGACTTACAATATTTTTTAATGAGATTCTACATGCAGAATATGAATGAAATGTGATTTATTTACAATGAACCTTCCCAAGATTATTATAATGAATGCATATTTGTTAATACTTTTTTTCTGTGAGCATTTCAGCACTTGACTTAAGTGTTGGTTTTTACAATTTATAGCAAACGTATTGGTAATTACATAGAGGGCACAAATAATTACTTTCTTTATTAATATTCCATCGGTCACTCATCCAAATGTTCCAAACCTTTAATGGACAGATGGACGCTGAGAGTTCAGTAGAGACACCAACGAACTCATCTACAACCAATCACCTCACTGCCCCATTCACCAACCCAACGTTCACACGATCTACAGGGACTCAGCGGTCACCAATCTCCGGTTATTCCTCTACGTCATATGATTCCCTGCCTGAGTTACAGTCTTTTCCTGTGACAACTTCCTAAGTATTATTTTCCCCTGAACACTGCTTCCCTTGACTTCAGAGTTCAGATAAATCTCATTATTTAAAAGAATGTTATTATTCTGAAAAGCTTAACATCAGAATAAACTGTGTGCAGCACTAAACTAGTCCTTCCACAGAAAAATGTGAAACCAGTAAGGAAACTGACTTTTGAATCACAATAATAGTAATGCCATTAATTGTGCCCTGCAAGCATGACTGCAAAATCAGAATGGGAAGAACCCTCAAGTAAGAATGAACATCTCGTGTAACATTCCAGATTGGAGAGACTCTTTGGGGGCCTGACCAAATTAACTGACTAAAACAGTTAGTTACTTTCTCAGTTCTAGTGAACGAAACTTTGAACACGTTTGCATAGAAAGAGATTTTGGAGAAGATGTTTTGCACTGTTCACTGTTCAAGTGCATGATGCAAGGTCCCAAAAATGCATGAATGAGCAAGTTTGGTGTGGAAGAACTTGATGGAATAATAGAACACCTTTGGGTTGAAGGCAAACCTGGTTGTAGAGACCATTAAAAGTGAGTAGTAAAGTCTGATCCTGGAGTTTTTGAGCAGAAAAAATGGTTCTTCCGGGTCAGGGGAGAGTTTCCTGTTTTTTTAAACACTTTAATTCAGGATATGGTCAAGCCTGTTACTAAATTGTCAATTTTTCATCTAAACAATATGTTATAATTCTGGCTATTTCTTTAACAGTTAAATTTTCTGTGGTTTTGCCTAGATTTGCAGACACTTCCAGGTAGGCATATGGGGGTGGGGGGCATATGTGTTCTGGGGCTATGACTCCTGGCCACCCAAAATTTAGATTTTATTCACTGGTTAAAAACGTACATGTATTTTATCTCAATTTAAAGAACAGCAAGTCAGCCCGACAAGCCGCTCTAGTCCTTTGATAGCACTCTACTCAACCACTTCCCCCTTCCTTCCCTTCTGATTTACTGGTTGGTTAAAGAAGATGAAAAAGACTTGGTAAGTTAATATGTCACAATTGTGTTCTGACTTGCTTTCTAAATCAGATGTGTGATGTCCTCTTGGGGCCCATGGTTTTAGATCGAGGTTTGTTGTCATACGAAACCTCGGATCGGTGTGTATTCACATTGAAACCAATCCCAACTGACGGACCACTGAGGGGGGAGGCTAAATGACGTTACCCTAAACCAGGGGTGTAAAACTCATTTTCACAGAGGGCCATTAATGTAAAATAAATGTAACTACTCCTTAATGTTAAATAATTCATTATTTATAACGTATTCAAGTGACAATTCAGTTGCATAGAAACAATTGTATGCTTATTGTTCTAATATAAATCCTTTTGATTTTTGTCAGCTTATGAAAACCCACGTGAATAAAGAGAGTTAGCATTTTTCTAATTTGTTTAGAGAAAAAAAGGCATTGTGGGAAATGTAGTTTTTTTTTGTTTTCGTTGTTTTTTTTTTTTTTTTAGACACAACACTTTTAGGCTCTCACGGGCCACATTTGATTACATGGTGGGCCACATCTGGCCCGCGGGCCTTGAGTTTGACACATGTGCCCTAAACAGAGGTCAGGGCCCCCAGCGCAAATTCACTGTATGTGTCGAGCTCACCAACCCTTTCACCACCACAGCCCAACATTATAAAAAGCTTGTAGAGACTTAAGTGACAGAATCGGAAAACACTGAAAAGTAAATTATTAGTGAAAAACAGGTACATGCAAGAAAAACAATTTTGAGCACTTAAGAACAAAATTAATATTTCATACAGCAGCTATTAGCTGTAATTTCAGTTAAATATTAATTTGCCCCTTAGATAATGCACATATATAATCACCAAGCTTTAACTATTCACAGGGGGTATTATAAAGGGGCATTTGTTAAAGTGAGAAGAGAGAAAAATCCATTGAAGTAAACCAATTAAAAACTCAAGAAATTTCACAAGGGACTCGTTGCCCAGAAACACTGTAAGACTCAGTTTCCACAAATCCAAACAATGCTTCGATGCAAGTGCGCTGTGGTGTTAATTTAGAGTATTATTCTGTACACGATTCTTAGATTTATTTGCTTTCCAATGTGTACATAAAGAAGAATCTACTTGGCTTTCAAACAGATTGTAACACTTGCAATATTTTCCATCAACAACAGATACCTCCTGGCATCTAGAGATCGTCCTGCATGATAATTGGGCTTATTTGCAGTTTGACTTCAGTAGGTGCCCTGGAGGAACTGGTTCCCTGACTGAGCATGAATTCTCCAAATGAATCCTCTCAATTTCATGTGGTTTGGTGCATTTGTTTTATCAGTATCTGTATGTCTTCAACATCAATGTTTTATATGTTCTTTTATATCTTTCTCTCTGAATTGATCCAAAGCTCTTAAGTACATGCTTATTATACAGAAAGCTGTAGACCATAATGTTTTCTAATGATTCTTTTCACCTTCAAAAGGTTAAGTACAATTGTGTTTTACACAAACAGTAGATGACGTTTGTAAGTAGTCAATTGAAAAAAAGCTTAACTTTATTGTTCATCTATGAAAGGTCACATGCTTTTTAAAAAATTGTGAAAGAACTGCTGGAAAAATGGCGGCAAGGGGTCATCCCACGTTTATACTCTTGTCATTTTCAAATATTTCCATTTTTTTCAACCCCCTCTGTTACAGAGAAAAATCCAAGTCATCAGCCTCAGAAATCACAAGTTGACATTTCCTCACTGTTCAGTGCAGACTGTTCGAATGCGACCTTTATGCTGAAATAATAGCTAAGGAAAGACACAAGGGATTGACACATGACTTGACCAACACCTAATCAAAGTCGGCCAACAAGTCCTCAGTATTTATGTTTTCAGGGATGCTGATTGGCCTGTGTAGGTCCAGAGGAGTGTGGCAGAGATTCTAACGGATGCTGTTCAGAAGGAATTTTTAATTGGTTAATAATGTTTAGGAACATTTATGATTCAGATTTATGACCGATTAAGTCGTCATTCCCACCACACTGAGCACTCAGATCGTCACTAGTTGGAAATACAGCCGCATGACAAAATACGGGCCACTCAATGGTCACAAACAACATCATATGTGTTTCGTCGACTACTTTTTGATTGGTTAGAATGAACGTGCACACGAAAGGAAACAATGCAAAACAGAACGCCCGAAGACTTCGCTGCTTGATTTTGACTTGTCATCCTTTACTATATTTTTCACCTCTGATGCTCATTGCAAATGATGCTCAGATTACCAACTACTGTGGTACCCCGAGATACGAAATTAATCCGTTCCAGGATTATCGAAGCATCTCGAAGCAAGCTTTATATGTAAAACACCTAATCCGTGCAACGACTCTCAAAAACAACAGTAATAGATGAAAAAATGGAAAACCAGAGAAAAATCAAGTAACGTTTCTTCAATCCTTAAATCTACACATTGTTAATGTAATAAATGATAATAAACCACAAGCAAAATACGTAATATGTACACAAATGTGAAACCTTACCTTAAGTGAAGCTATGTGTCCGAGGAGGTGGAACGGACGGAGGAAAACGGCACCACGTATGAAAGTTAACTTTCTCAAGATATTTTACGAATTACTAAAACAAACACGGTTTCAAGCACAAGCACAGACAGATGGAGCGAGCGCTCACTGGATTTCTCTAACTTGCCATGGGCGGCAATGGGAGCTCACAGATCTGACACAACGAGTGGTGTCCGCTAAAAGAGTTTTGCAATATTCAATCTGTTTTTGGGAAGGAGAATGACCAATGAAAGCTGGCGCTTTTGATGGCATAAGGACATAAAAGAACCGCTCAGCGGTGCTTACGTCACAGATCTTCTCTTTTCTCCACTTTTTTAGTTAATCACCTCCCTGTGTTCAGCCACCAACAGTATAAACCGCTCGACATCCATGATTTTTTTCTATGTGTTCTTTAAATTCTTCTCTGTCATCATCATCTTCTTTCCTGTTTCCTTATATGGTGTGGAGTGCATCTGTTGTACCACAAATGCCATTTTCAGAGCACCCTGCTAAGAAACCATCCAAAGATTTGTAAAAATCCCAAATCAGACCAGAGTGTAGATGTCGTTTGAATGCCTTCATTTGTAAAGACTTTAGGACTTTTTATATGACCACTATAAACCTTTATGACGTAGGGGGGCTTTAATCAACTGTAGGATTCCCTGTCTCCTGTACATGATGCGACGGCATATAAGCTAAAGAACATTGCTACCACTTCCTCTTTCTTCCTGGATCATTAGAGGGAAGAGGTCGGGGTGACCAAGCAAAATGTCTTATTTCTGAAAATAATAATAATACAAAAAAACCCCTTTGCTGTTTCTCTTAATCTCAGTTGGGGTTTATTTATTTATTTTTTTGTTTATTTGAAACCAGAAGCTCATGTTTTTACAAAACTGCTTTTGAATATTGTAAAGTAGATTCGAACATTTGTTTAAATTGGGGCTTTAATGGGTGGCAGTGCTGGCATTATAAACGTAAGCTGCATGCACTACACAGTGCATTATGAATAGAGCAGCAATAAGTATCATTCTGGAAAGGTCATGCGTGGTAATAACCGTCCTGCAGAGAGAAAATCTCTTTAGAAACACTAACAAAAGCAGAACATGTCTGTCGAGAGCACAGTTCTCCACTGACATGATCAGACTACGGCCCAATTCCATTTCTACACCTTAGCTCTACCTCATCGCTTTCACTTTGCACATTCACGTTTGGGTTGGGTTTATGATAGGGGTTGTGGATACTGGCAAATCCCTAAACATTAAACCAAATGCTCTGTGGCATTTTGAGGTCTTCTGCCTTTAAATTTCATTTAATTGAACTTCTCTTTTCCACATAAATTTGCCTTTAAACAAATAGTAGTTTTAATAGAAACTAAACATTTTGAAACTCTGACATTTTTAATTTTACTCCATACATTGTCTATGTTAACAAGGAGCCACTATTAAAATACATTTTCTTTTGCTACATACATCATGCACTCTACATGTCATTATAGAAAGCCCATTTACATTAGCATAAATCATAAAAAAAAACTGGAGAGAGTAGAGAAAGGAGAAAGTTTTTGCTGCTTCCAAATAAATGCTATATTTCACAGTCATAGTAAACCTTTTAAAAAATATAATTCTTCGGAACTCTCATTGCCAGTCATCTCTGATTTGAATATTCACTCCAAACCATCTACAAGACTGTAAATAAATGTTCCAATGGTCACTTTTTTGAAAATTCTCTTTATGTTGTCATAGGAGAAATGATCTTGATGGAAACGGGAGAATCTTTTGTTTCTAGTAGCAGTAGTTTCTTTCTATTTTGTGAACGAATAAAGGGTTATTTTAGTTGTTTCCTCACATTTAAATTTTGTCTAGCATTTTTATAAAACCATTCTTTCTTTATTATTAGCTGGGTGAATAAATAAGCGTGACTCAAATATATGCCTTATTGGTCTAAGTGTGTTTGTTGTTACAGATAACCAAAGAAAGACCACCATTTCACAGCGTTATTGATGAATGCACAACATTTCGTCTCTGTGTAACTAAGTTATCCAGATATAACTATATTCTATAACTTATTGTACAGATTTGGATCTCATATCCTCTCCCTTCATTTTTTATTAAATATAGAAAATTGTTCAGATATATATACCACCTGAAATCCCTACAATACATATTTCATAGCTTATCAGAATCAGAAAGAGCTTAATTGACAGGTATGTTTGTACATAAGAGGAATGTGTGCAAGTGAAAAAGGAAATATATGCTATATTTTATTAGCTTATTTTATTAAATATTAGCTTATTTTAAACTAGCAAAGTATTTCATTTGATATGCTGCCATTCTATGGAATTATTTAGTAGATTGTGCTATAAAGTTCAAAACTGTAGTAGATAAAATAGTTTAGTTCGTTTGACAAATAAATGACACCAAATAGTTTAGGGGGTCAAGTCAAAAATTAGTGTATTTTTTTTAGGACACATAGATATAATATATGTTTTGATGATGTTTAAAACATGGAAATGGTTAAATGCTCATTAAAAAAAAGTTACATCTAAAATAAAGAGTAGGTTTGATAAATAAATGTGTGTTCAACTCATACTTTGCTCTTCAGAGACTAAAGGAAAGTACAAATGGAAAACAAAAATAAATTGGCAGCAGTTTCTGTCTAAATACAATTACATTAAGTAGAATATCGTTTTTTTTTTTCAATGGCTTTTTATGTTTTTCCCACATCTAAAATGTAATCAAACTGATCAAATGAAAACAGCAGCAGTAAAAGCAATTAGGTGCTGAAAGCAGCCCTGAAGCAATAAACTACTGAATACTGGACACAATTAAACTCAGCCACTCCAGAAGCTCACAGCAGAAACAAATGAGGATAGAACATATAATGGCACAGTTGTAATAAACCAGATGCTCCAAGTTTCTGTAATTTGAACAAGAAAAATACAATATAGTTAAACATAAGTAATCGACATGTTTAACCTTTGGTTTAAAACAACATTTTATCAACCACTCGACTGGAAAACACAAAACCCAACAACTCCATGCTGTTGCAATGCTGGGAATGAAGACGGACATGAGGTCCTTCACAGTACCTAATACACAGCCTAATACACAGATTTATTCAACAATGGGTGAGAAATGATGGCTTTCTTTTCATTTTCATAGCAATGACACAATGATCTGGAGACCTGGGGACTGCTCATGATGAGCCTTAACCCAGGATGGTAAGGTGGAGGCTAAGGTGCCAGGTGATATACTTGGTAAGTATTCAAATTGAGTTTTCAGAACATGTTGGTAGGTTGGTTGTTAATAAGAATAGAAGACTGGACAATCTGTGAGTGGAAGGAGATGAATCTTAACACATAGTCAGAATCTGTGCAGGGAGCTTCGGTGATTGGTTGGAGGGTGGAAAACAATGGAATTGCAAAAGGTGTGATATGGACTGATTGAAACGCAATACACAACAGCACACGTGGAACACACAAGAGAAAACACCAAAGAGACCAGACACTAACACTTGACTAAGCAACCAAAAAAAACAACGAATGAAAAACCAACCACCAAAACAAAAACCTATTACACAACCCAGCCCCCCAAAAAACTAACCAAAATATCAGCAAAAAAAAAAACAAAAACAACCAACTAGTAAAACAAGCAGCCACCTAACTGAAAAACTGAGCAAGTAATCAACTAACCAACCAACCAGCCAATCTATCCATCCACCCATTCAAACATTCCTCCAGATGCTAGCAAAAAAAAGGACACATTATCAAAACTATATTAAACAAATTGGTAATTACATTTTCATATAAAAATATTTGCATTCCGAGAAAAGGAGCTTGGTTTGCATAGCTGACAATACGTCACATTTTGCAGATAAGTCAATATGTGGAAAAGGTGAAACACCCCCTATGCTCTATCTCGGGGTCTTGTTCATGAGTACCATGTAACAAAAGATTGACAGACGTATTGGTGCAGCCTCCGTCTGTGGTTGTGGTTGTTGTACTGATCTGTCGTGGTGAAGAAGGAACTGAGCTGCAAGGCGAAGGCTGCAAGGCGGAGCTATTGATTTACACGTGAATCTACGTTCCTACCCAACCACTTCTGATCTGAAAGTGCTGTCTGGATTGAGCTAGAGTCTTTGAAAGAGAAAGACAGAAACAATGCTTTCAGCTAAATAAAGCCTCGACCGAGATTCACAGTTCCAGCAAAAACTAATAAATGAATATTTGAAATTAATTTGGCAAACAAGTTGTGACTGTGTTCAGTGGTGACCCAGATGTGAACGTTGGCTCATTCCTCCATGTAACGCACTTTATCAAGTTTTATAAACAGTTCAGTTAATGAAATAAGGTCTTGCTTTAATTTATGAGTAAAAAAAAACATATAAGCAAAATGACAAAAAGAACATAAAAAAAAACAGAAATAATTGAGGTGATTTTTAAAGGGAGTCATCAAAATATAACCGTGTCATGACGTCAGTGTTCTTACAGGTTGCCTAAATATACATAGCAGGTAAGTCCCCTTGAATCTGTAATTGATCAAGGCATATCAAAACTTTATAGTTCCTAATTAGGGTGTGGGTTTTGACCCCAAATGTTTTAAGGCCCAAGAAACGCCCTGTTCACAAATGACAGTTGAATTGAATGATGGAGTCCGTTTCATCGTGAAATACCAACTTCATTTATTACCGTTACACATTTGTCACATCTTTCCCTCTGTTTGACTCGCAGGCATTTTTCCAGACATCACGAGAGAAGCGTTGCTTTGTAGATAGAGCATCAATTCCAGGGGAGATTCATATTCAGATTTTATTTATAACATACAGAGTTTGACGTGCAGTGAAATGTATTGTATGACGGTCTAACCTGTAACCATATAAGGGATGTTCAAATAAAATAGAAATGAAAAATAAATAAAATATAAAAATATGATAAAAAAATAAGTATGAAATAACATAAAGTACAAAAATGCAAAATACAATATAATTTAAATTAAATAAGTACAAAGGGGAAGACCTTTAAAGTCCAACCTTGACGTAATCATTTGACTCATGTGACTTTGTCAAAGGCGTGAATAAAACCAGTTTAAAAAAAAAGTTTTTGTGCGGGTCCCATTTTTATTCAATCTACTCTTATAAATCACTAGCCACTAAAAGACTCATCACATCTTGACCCCTTACATGCAAAAAACTAAATATAATTACATTCCTGAAATAAATGAATAAACAAACAATTTACTTTTAATGGATAAAATGTGAAAAATATTTATAAATTGTCCAGCAAGGTTTTTCCATCTACATATTCTCTCTATCATCGGCATGCAGTTCCACCTCACAGTTTCACAGGTGTTTCTGTAAAGCACTAAAAGCATCTGAGCTCAACCACAGTAAAGCAAATGGCCAGCGAAAAAGCTGAAAATGAATCTAAATGACCAGAATCTGATCTTTCATTAAACCCGTGATATTCCTGACCATAAAAGTGATAACCAGCAGCAACTGTTAAATGCCGTTCGATTAGAGACTGATCGTGTGAGTGGTTTAATGGAGTAATTAAAGGTGTGAATGCATTGTATTAGTTCAGTGTATTTCCCAAGATGCACTGCATTTCATTTAACATTTATATTCAGAAAGTTTGACTAGATCCCAGAACCAAAGGAAGGTTAAAGCAGCAGATTTCTGTACTGTCTGTTGGAGATGCATATGTACACTTCTAGCAAAGGCAAATGAAATTTAATCACTTTAAACTCAGTTTCTTTCATTCATTCATTTTCCTGCCCAAGCCTCGAACCAGCAACATTCTAACTGGAAGGCCACAGTGCTACACACTGCGCCGCTGTGCCGTCGGCTCCTTTTCAGACAAACTGAAACAATGAAAAAATAATTTTAAAAAAAGCTCTCCATTTGTCCTTTTCAATATTTTTTCTACCCTTCATTCACTCAATGTGCTTTTTGTGTTTGCATGTAAAATACATTAATTTAATTTTACAGCTGACCCCTTGGGGCTTCATTTGCTTTACAATGTCCCTGAATAAAATATTAATGAACACTCAGACGAGATTGAATCGCGGCTCTAGAGGAGTTTTGTTAAAGCTAGCATCATTTTTACTCTTTTCATAGATATTTATTTAATTGTTAATGAGTTAATATGTACTTATTGTTGTGTTTTGTTGTCACCAACTAACTTTATTTCCTTATTTAATAAAATCATGAAATTATAAGTTATATGATCCATCACTGGTTTTTCTGTATGTGTTTGCTCTTTTAGTTTATTGCTAGCTTACACTTGTCTATGTCTACACTGTAAACCCTAAAGTTGAATGAATTGAAAACATTTGGATACAATACATTAATATGGATGTTTCTCATTGTGCAGATTCAAAGCATCATTCTAGATGATTCCTGTGACAAACTACAGTATTAAAGAATTAAACATGGTAATGTAAGAAGCCAACCAGTTCCATGCAACAATGCTCATGTACAAGTCTTTCAATATCTTTTAAATAAATGTTTGTTTTCATACAGTAAGTGAAAAACAACACTGTGTCTGCTGCTACCAGGAGCTACGTTTCGCTGTCAGCTTTGTGAACTACCGGTTCTTGGAAAATATCAGTGCATCTCTCCAAATTTTACATTGTTCTGCATTTTGTAGATGTTTTATGGCTAGTGGTCTAAGGAATGGTAACTGGATGACCGCTGTTGACCAACTCCTAACGTCTGGAAGAATGGCTTCCACACCTGGGAGATGATTTGAGGGCCTCTATTACAGATTATTTATTCAGTAACACCATACAAATGTCAAATTTAATTGAATCAGCTCTGAAGAAGCTGTTTAGTTTTGGTAGATGATTAATGTGGATCTCCAAAAGATACAAATTCAAAGGGAATACAGGCATTGCATTGGGAGCCAGACAAATCAGTAATGAAGTCTACCCATACGTGTGACCGAGGGCATTTTGGGATGCGGAGTGGGACCAATTTGCCTGAGGGTATATGTCTTAGGATTCTGGAAATGGCACAGAGCGAGCAGATTTGGACGTGCCCGACAATATCAGCTTCCATTCTAGGCCACCAGTACTGCTTGAGCCCAGAGCCAAATGCCCAGAATGTTATCTCAAACAGAAGAGGACATGCCGATTTTTTACCCTCAGTGTCCCCAGGTGGAGATGGTTCCTCAAGAGTGGCAGCATGGATTTCAACATTCAAATCCCATTGGATGGGGCTGATGATAATGGTTGCTGGTAAGATGGTTTCAGGTATATCGGGTTAACCAGTATTGTGAATACAGATTTAGCTTCTGGTTTCAAGTTTTTATGGTCCGTGATGACTGTTAATGAGAATTTTGCCCCTCCAACTAATGCCGCCTCTCCTCGAAGGGTTTACTTGATGGCTAGGGGTTCTCTATTGCAGATGTGGTAATTGGACTCTAGTTGGAGGAGTGGTGTTGTCTAAGGATGGAGACTAAAAAGGATTTCTATAAAAAGGGTAGCTATAGTTTTGAACAAAACAATTTGTAGAAATAGAAGCAATGTAGAAAAAAAACGAAGAAAAGGAAACTGACTTTCATTTATTATTGAGAATGTGTATTGTTAAGTTCAAGGATTTTTGACCAAATGGCCCTAAATTAAAAGGCTTTCACATCTTGACAAAGAATAGGGTAACTCAAAGTTCTGATTTCCACAAAATTAAGCTTTTTTGAGGGTCTGTTCCCAGGACATGCCAGGGCTCAGGTAATAAACATATAAGAACAAACAAGCATGACAATAAATGTACAAACTACCAAACAAAGATCATCACACAGAGTAAAAAGCCTCCTTCCTTTGGTCTCTCCTTGTATTGCTGCTTGACTTTTAGATTGGTTTGGTTCATTTTTAGAGACCAAAAACCTCAGGCTCTTTAATGAGACACCTGGTCACAGCAGAAGTGTCACATGACCCCCAATGGCTAATGAGCTACCTCTTCTTTTTTTTAAACCCAGATTGGTTCAACGTGTATTTTGTGTTGTACAGTACCAGTAATAACAACAAGCCTAGCTAGCATCTGCTCAGATCATGCAGCAAAGAATATTGATGTGCTAACAACTGTTCCAGTGCTGGTTGGTGTAAATTGTGACATAAATTGTAGTGCACCCAGAGGACAAACTGAATTTCCTGCAAACCAGAGCTGCTAATAGCCTCCAGTCTGTCATAATATCTCTTTATCACAAGGCATATCCCTGTCAAATTCAGACAAGGACTCTGTCAGTCATGGACAAGTCTGTGCAGGTCACTCCTGTCTTCATCTGACAGCTTATCAGTGCATTTATTGAATATTGACAGCAGATTGCCATCATCTCACAGCACTTGTGATGAGCTTGCATTTTGTAGCACCTTCTAAATTGAGGGCCTGGATGTCAATATTGGGCTTTCTCTATAGTGAAAACTGCTAGATGACTTGTTTTTATCTTTAAGATATTTGTGGGCATTTCCAACAAGGCCAACAAATCCTGTTCATAGATCAGAATGACCTGCAAAACCAGGTTGATTCATATTCAAATGAAAACACAACCAAGAGAAGCCAAGCAATGGTAAAACAGATGCATTTCAATTTCTTCTACAAATATTTAATCATTTATTAAATATTTATGTGAAGACCAATAAGTTTTATTTAATATAATGTCAACTTTCTGTCTTCCTGCATGCGCCAGTGGTTGGTATCCTGTCAAATAACAGACAATAGAATAGAAAAACCCAAATGCAAGGAGAACCCAAAGAGTATAATTGTTCAGGAGCAAGATATCTTCACAGTCTCTTCACAAAATACAGAAAAGGTCTCTAAACAGAACAGGGATGAATACCAGAAATGCTAAAATAAAACCATCCTAAACCTTTCACTCACTTGCACAAAACGATGACTTCGCACAGACACAAAGAATACACACGTTTTAAAAAGACTTGAAAGCAGTCAGAGCGGATGAGCAGCACCAGAGCACTCTGACTGACAAACAGGGAAAAAAATAACTTAAAAAAGGTGAGAGCAAGGGGATTAAGATTAGAAAAGAACAAAATCTACTGCAACAGTATCCAATAATCAAGTCCTGAAAAATGTACTTTTTTTTCGACTAAAAAGCAGTCACAATACGACACTATGGATTTAAAATAATTAATTTAAGAGCTTATCCTGGGCTCATCCAGAATTACATAACCAGACCTTTAGGCAAAGTGTTTTTGGCAGCGAAGACCATTTTACCAACATGTTAAACAACCATAACTTTCATGTCCATAACGACCATAACGGACAACGATTGTAAATTGGTGGTAATGGAAAATGTATGCAGACTATACAGCTATTATTCAACTGTCACAAACTCTAATTAAACTACAAAAGGGATGCAGCAATAGAATTTATTTACTTTAGATGGAGGTTTTCTGGGTTTTGTTCTGCACATTTACAATACACCCCTAAAACATCTAAAGAACCAGACAGATGCATCCATTGCTACATATTTACCAGCGCACAGATGATATTGTATTTTCTGTCAGATCCTTCACTTGATCTTCCATAATGGATATGAGGTGGGCCAAAAGGTGATGTTGACAAAGTCGTCCAGGCTTGCAAAATTATACTCTTCCCCAATCCAGTCATTCACATCTCTTCTTTATTTCACAGGTTCCTTACACAAAACTCCTGGACATCTTTTAAAGAGTGTATGCCATGTTCTTTATAATCGTTCATTGTCGATTGGACAGATGCCATGTCTCCTAGTGGAACAGCAATAAACAACACTTGCTTCTTCCGGAAATCTGGTAAAGTTGAACAAATCAGAACGGAACTTCAAGGTTTCCTGAAAACTGTATGAAAGGCATCAGATACTGAGACTATAACACGTCTACAAAGACTATAATAGAGAAAAATTTGCTCATGTAACCGGTTCGCACTATGCCGCCTACCGCGGTCACTGATCCTCTGCATTGTGTTTTTACATTTAGTTCAGGACACTGTGCTGGAGCTCAATAAACAGTTGTTAAGGACTGAAAACCACTAAATATAATACACAGTTTCTCCTGTGACTGTGGTCAGTAGGTTTGACAAGCATGGGGCTCCGGAAAGTGGGCAGGGGTACTCCGGGATGTCTTCACCCTGTTCAATCCAGTGGCACATGGGTTTCCGAACCAGAAGTGTGGGGTACCATACTTCGGGCTTACTGGATCCATGTGCCCTTGTCATCAATTCCCGGTCGGAAATGGGATGCTCCACCAGGGACAGGAATCCAGCTGAGCCCTAATGACTCAACTGACGCGACAGGGGTGGGACACTTTCAGTTTCTGCCTCTTCTATGTCAGCTTCTCCTTGATTCTCTTGATCATTCCTCAGGTTTACTTCTGAATCATTGGGGCACGGACTGATTTTGCTCGCTCACGTCATTTGTTGCAGAGAGAATTCCTTTCTCATCAGATCACAGGCAAAAAGCTGATATCCAGCAAAATGTTTCTATGCACAACTTTCTCTTCTTAGTTTTCAGGTTGTTATTGAGCTCAAGAAAATCAATATTTCAGCTCTCGGCCCCATGCTTGTCTGATTAGAAGTTTTATTATTACCTAAAGAGCTTTCAAGATAAACAGCACAGATGGAATGATCAGTTTCAGCCAACAGCTACAGAAAATGCAACTGCATCGTAGATTGAAGATGACGACTAACCGGTCAGAGCAGTTATAGCCTGAGAAAGAAAATTAATAAAGGACATGCATTTTCAGGCGCATATATACAAACAGAAAAAAACTGATTAAATTTTCCAATGTTTTCTATGAGTAGTCTCTCCTCTGTGTGCATGATGTTAACACTCATTATTTATCAGATAGAAACTGTAAGATATAAAATGATCCAGACACATGCTAGCTTTCATACTTGTTATTCAAATGATAATTTCCCCACCTTCTGTTCAAACTGTCATGGTTAACACACCGTAACACGTATGTGCCATCACCACTCATCAAGTGATGTCAAAAGTGTTATAGATTTAGATTGTAGATCCAAATAAAACCATCAACAGATTTGAGTGCAATAACATGATATTTTTTTTTCTTTTATCTCCAAGTGTATTGGTGTATGATAACTTCAATGATATAGATTTTTGATGATTTAGTGTCTAGGAGGGGGCAGGGCTCTGAAATTTTGGCCCATAACAAATGAGGTGGAGACAGTTCAAGTATGGCTCGAACCATTAGTTGTCTGTGAGGTCATTACCAAGATGACTAAGATTGCATATTTCATTAACATGGTGCAACTATGACTTGTGCTATCATAAATGTGCATGTCTTTAGCATGGTGCCAACATGACTGCACGTCATTAGCATGATGCTACCAAGTCTGCACATCATTAGCATGGTGCCACCATGACTGAACGTCATTAGCATGATGCTACCAAGGCTGTGCATGTCTTTAGTATGGTACCACATGACTGCACATGTCATTAGCATGATGCTACCAAGGCTGTGCATGTCTTTAGTATGGTACCACATGACTGCACATGTCATTAGCATGATGCTACCAAGGCTGTGCATGTCTTTAGTATGGTACCACATGACTGCACATGTCATTAGCATGATGCTACCAAGACTACACATCATTAGCATGGTGCCACGATGACTGCACGTCATTAGCATGATGCTACCAAGGCTGTGCATGTCTTTAGTATGGTACCACATGACTGCACATGTAATTAGCATGATGCTACCAAGGCTGTGCATGTCTTTAGTATGGTACCACATGACTGCACATGTCATTAGCATGATGCTACAAAGACGACAAAATTGTCATTAGCATGGTACCAACATGACTTCACATGTCATTAGCATGCTGTTATCAAGACTACACGTCATTAGCATGGTGCCACCATGACTGCACCTCATTAGCATGATGCTACCAAGGCTGTGCATGTCTTTAGCATGGAACCAACATGACCGCACAAGTCTTTAGCATGATGCTACCCAGACTACACGTCATTAGCATGGTCCCACGATGACTGCACATGTCATTGGCATGATGCTGCCATCATTAGACATACGCAAATACTTTTCTGCAGTTCTTAGACTGATCTTGCTCAAAACAATAATCTCTATAATTGTGGTTTGTTTAATAGTTAAAATGTTTTTGAAGCCAAATATAACAATCGCATATTAATATAGTGATTTAATTAGTGCTTGATATGGTTACTTCAGCTGATATAGCGACAATCTCAAAGATGTGAGAATGTTTACCCCTGTTTTTGTGTATTCCTGCCCTAATTAGGAATTGCAGGTCAAATACAAACAAATAGTAACCTCTGATAAACTGTTAAAGATTGATCATGTGACTGCTGTAGTCTGGGACAAAAATAACTTAAACAATTGATTTTACCAGACATTACCTTCCTGGAGAAGTCTTTGTCAGCAAGAATCCAGATATACTGCAGAATAAAACAGTTCCCCTGACTCATGGTTCTAAAGATACACACTGCATTACAAAGGCACTCAAAAAGACAATAAAAAGCCCAGCAAAGATAGCACTAGTATAGTCTAATGAGTTTGCCTTTTGTAGCATCTCCAGAAAAGGCAACGACATGCTCAAGTTGATCTACTTCTTCTCACCATTCTTAGAGATGTTTAGCATGCTGCTGCTTTTATGTCCTTATAATTCACAGTTGCCAAAAAGCTTTGATGCGCAAATTCCACTGACATTGACATCCTAGTATAAATGTTTTATACTCTTGTATCTTGGGGGTCACCGTTTCTATGACAGTGGCTACAGCATTATCATGTCACTAAAAGCACAAACGTACAAATCGGCTTCAGATTTCCTTTGATCGTCTATGTTTTATGAACCACTGGGTTCATGAACGACTGAGAGACTTCAGCTTTCATGAGGTTTATGGATTTATTGATTGCCGAGTGAACAACACGTGGCTCACAATCACAACCCTTTGTTACACCACTGAGCAGCTAATAAAGGACAATTTATGAGACCCAACAAGCTTGAAACACTTAAATAGACCAATATAGAAGACCAATTTGATTAAGGAATTAAATTTTTCAGTTGATGCAAGTAGGTTGCTGGATGGACACAATTACCAGGGTGTTGTTTTATATTTATCACAGCATTCTGTTTTATGATTTCTTGGGTAAGATATTTTGGTGAGATTTGGGAGATCTAATAGCATTCATCAGGTTCATGCAACCTTTAGTGCTTGTACACTTCAAATAGCAACATAAAATGTTTAAATAATCTAGTTACCACCTCGAGAGAGAAAGACCTGGCACGTTAAACCTTTACTTGCATCATTCTCAAGCATAGCACATGAGGCCCTCCAAAACCTCTTGCCACCACAGTCACAACTGATGAGTTCTCTGAGCCCTTCGCCCAGAAGTCTCTCACCAACAGCAGACAGTTCATT
Source organism: Danionella cerebrum (assembly GCA_007224835.1). Lineage (NCBI taxonomy): Eukaryota > Metazoa > Chordata > Actinopteri > Cypriniformes > Danionidae > Danionella > Danionella cerebrum. Next base: position 1,974,632 of record SRMA01027336.1, read on the forward strand.
GCCGCAGTCATTCAAATACATGTAGAACCCGCCACACCTCTCCTATTTTCTTTCGCTCCCCTCTAGAACCACAAGTCTCAAATCTTCGCTTTTCAGCCCATTCATCGCAATGTCCTCTAGATTCTGTGCCCTTTACCTACCATTATATCGGCTCTCACCCACAACTCATCTCTCTCTTCGGGCACTATTGGGACTTTTTCAAAGAAGCTTGGGTAACCCCTCTCTTCAAAATTCATCACAGACCCATCTATAATCAACTTCTTTCCTCATAGAGAATGGGTTACCCGAAAAGAACCAGGATTCAAGAATGGCCCTTCAACCAAAAGTGCTCTTCTCTCAGCACCGGAGACACTAAGACTCAAATTTCGGACCATCAGGTCTTTCTATCCACATTAGCAACAAAGGGCATTTCTGGCACTGCCCTTGACTGGCTGGAGTCTTACCTTTAAAGTTAAATCTCCAAGTTGCAGCAGCTGCACACAGGAGTTCCACAGGGTTCAGTTCTTGGTCATCTGCTCTTTTTAACATACATCACCTCCCTGGGTCCCATCATCTACAGACATGGCTTTTCCTGCCATTGTTATGCCGACAACAGATATGACGTCCATTCATCTGCATAGCTCTACTGTTACAACCCCAAAAAACAGACTGTCTGAACCACATTTCAACATTGATGAAAGCCCATCACTTAAAATTCAACATGGCAAAGACGGAAATACTGGTGATCCATGTTCCATCATGATTCGACCATACAACCTCTCCCGGAATTTTCGAGTGACCTTCCATGAGCAACTAACATTCAAAGAACACATATCTAAAAAAGCTCAAAAAGCTCAGGGTCCGACTGATCTTTATGGAACCTAGATGAGCCCACGTCTCTCCTCTCTTTGTCTCTCTCCTTTGGTCCCCATTGCTGCTTTTTACAGCCTCTGGTGGTTCCATCTCAGAGTGGCAGAAAATCTTTCACTAGAACCTTCTGCTTCGCAGTTCCTGGCTGGTGGAATTCTCTTGCAGTCCCAATCCCAATCTTAAATGAATAAATGAAATTGTAACATAAATGTAAGACAAAGCACGAGACTTGCCAAGTGTAGCCCAACCATAATTTGATCAACAGGAACTAGAACTATCTGTGGCAGCATGTACCTTTTAATGTTGCTTTCCTACTACACGATACCTTTTTTAAGTTCCCGTTTGGCAGGCTATCACAAACAAGATGAGCTGAGCTGAGACTGCTTTCTGTCCAGCTACTGTAAATGTTGGGATCTGTAATGAGTTACATCAACTGTAATACTGCAATTAGTTGGCATCAACAGATTACTTAGAGAAACTTCGACAGCTACACAAAATGAACAGACCTTTTCATTGTAGAAGACCAAATACTCCAATAAGGAAGAGACACTAAATCTGACAGAAAAGCAAGACAGCATTGAACCAAAACAGTGCAGTAGCTTGCAGTGGAAAAGTCTGAAGAGCCCAAAGTTTTACTGGCTTTCAGCGTATTGGAGATTTTTTGTGTCAAGTACAGGATTTCAAGTAACTTGGGGATGTTCTTAAGAGTTAGAGAAATAAAGCATGATAATCTCAGACAGATAAGTGTGGGAGATGCAGTATTGTTGTCAATGTGCCAGTCAAAAAGCAAATCTCTTGTTTTACAGGTCAAATCTATGGTCCTACTCTCACCTATGGTACTTGCAGCCATTTTTCCAAGGCAGGGTAATGGGGCACTCTATTAGAGATTGGGTAAGGTGCTCTTTTACTCAACAGGAGCATGGAGTAGAACTGCTATTCATTTACATTTAGAAAATGCAGGAGAGGTTACATCTCTAGGCTGGCCTGGAAATTCTTTGGTATTGACCCAGTTGAACCTGAAGTCTCGGCTTCTTAGACTGCTGATCTGTGACCTGCTCCACCCCCAAAAGCTGATAAAAATGCATGGATAAATAACTTTCAGGAACAGGCTTATCCCCCTTTGCCGTTCTGCCCCTGTGGATATTTCATGGCTCTGATGAATGTGCTGAAGTGAATGCTTAAACTCATAAGGAGGTCATTACTGTAAAGCTGCAAATGGGGCTTATCTAAAGTGTCATTTCCCAGGCCAGAGTGGGCACTAGCTCAATGATACAGAAAACACAATGATGTGCATGTTAAATTTAAACAAAGATAGGCAATCCCTGAACTATGTAGCTTTCACCATCATTTACTTTGAATGGGATCATAGTGGTCCATGAAGGGACATCAAATTGACTCTGTAAACAACTCGAAAGATACACTGTCTGCTAAGGTAAAACAAATTGAATGTTTAATTCTTGGCATATAAAGCTCCTTGTCTTTTGTTCTGTGAACTTTTCACAATTCTTTTGATCAAATGTATTCCATATTTGATTTTGAATGACAAAATGTGATATTGCCAACCTATCTTTAGTGCTGTGCCTTTGCTTTCACAACTCACTACTGTGAACAATCAAGGGCCCTACAGCACAAATATCTGCACAAAAAAAATATGTATGATCATACATTTTGATTTCTGAAACAGAAAGTGAAATACATCACAACCAGGAAGCTCTTGGCAAAAAGAAATGGCACAGAAACATTCCTTCCCTCTGAATTGCTACTTTACCATCATCCATTCTCTTCCCCCTCCTCCCTCTCTCTCTCTCTCTCTCTCCCTCTTCTAGATGTGTTTAGCAGATTCATATCTAACATTTAAGTTAAATAAGGCAGCATTCAGTAACATTTTCTTAAACCCAAGGATTTTGAAGCTGCTAAATGTTGGGTAATTGAACAATAACACTCTTTTTTAATCTGTCGTGATGTGTATGTGAAATTACCACAAAATCTGCAAGCCACTACATATGCTAGCTGTACATTTACATTACATTTATGCATTTAGCAGATGCTTTTATCCAAAGCAACTTACATTTTTTGCCAGTTCTTGCTTTCCCTGGGATTTTTAATAGCGCAATGCTCTACCAAATGAGCCACAGGAAAGCTGAACGTGATATAAACAAACAAATTGAAATAATAAATAATTATTAATATTTATTAATAAATGTAAATAAATGTTAATATAATGTTAATAAATGTAACTACTCCTTAATGTTAAATAACTCATTATTTATAACTTATTCAAGTGACAATTTAGTTGCATAGAAACAATTGTATGCTTGTTGTTCTTATATAAATTCTTTTGATTTTTGTCAGCTTATGAAAACCCACATAACTCCATTAATGAAGGATCAAACTGTCCAAGGGAATAAAGAAAAATAGCATTTTTGTAATTTGTTTAGCAAAAAAAAAAACCCTCACAGACTGAGGACGATAACTATCATCATCTTTTATCATCAGGCTCAAGAAACAGATCACAGATAAACTATTAGCTGTGCCCATTTCACATCTTGAAATTTATTTTAGCGTGAGAAACCGGAGGTGTGGCGTGAGAGATCACTCAAATCTCTGAGTCTTACGTTCAATGTGTGAGTGTTGGCAGCTCTGCAGTTTCACTCGTGAGTATGGATGCGGAAATATCGTTGTAGCTACCGCAGCCAAAAGCATTGTGGGAAATGTAGTTTTTTTGTTTGTTTTTTTAACTCTTAAAACTTTTAAGCTCTCGCGGGCCTTGAGTTTGACACATGTGCTCAACACATGTGCTCGAAACCCACGTAAGCACAGGGAGAACATGCAAACCGGCATGCCTTGAACCGACAACATTCTAACTGGAAGGTCACACTGCACCGCCCTAGAACCTATTTCATTTATATGAAAAGGACACTATTTCCATAGTAAAATAAAAAAAAAAATTATATGCAATTAGAATAAAACCATTTAGTACCACCAAAGCACTATTTTCGCTATTTTTTCATTTTAGCAGTTTGGAAATACTACAATAGTAAGCACTATTGATTTGCACATAAAAGTTATCCCTAAAAATACAAACCATAATTTTCTTGTAACATGTAAACAATTATTTATTTTATTTTTTTTAAAAACAATTAAAGGTGCCAAATTGGTAATGCATTTATAATAAATATTTAAGCACTCTACTACTTTATAAAAACAATAATAATTGTATAAAAAAAACATCTCTGAATCACCTTGTATTTTTGTTCCTCATAAAACACACTGTTTACTCCCGTTTCTCCCTCAGTCATGCTTTCACCACTCGCACTGCTGACCCCCTACTGACCTACCAAATTTAACTTAATTCTTTAATCTATCTTTGGTAATCCAAAAACAACTTTTGGCTTTGCGTTCGCTCTGCATAGAGATGAGCTGTACTAGCACTTAATCTGATTGGTCAGTGCTATAACAACGGGTGGTGCTATGATCATCGAGCTGTTTTCAGCTCATTAAAGGAATATCGGGTTACACAAGCATGCATGAAAGACTCTGTATAGAACTTGAGGCATGTTTTTGATGAGGGAAGACCATTAAAAGATGCTGGGAATTTCAGAAAAGACGAGGTTACATAATATAGCAACCTTTAAAGAACATCCAAGTATCTAAGTACCCCTTAGAATGGAACTGATGATTCATTGTTGAATGTAATTGGGCATAATGTCTTATACTGGTGAAGCCCTTTTCACAACAAACCTCTAATGCTCTCCAATATTTTATCCAAAATTACTTACATTTCAAGCCACAAGCCACAAGTTATTCCTTTACTTGAGGTTCTATAACATGATCTTTGCAATGGTTTACTGACTGAGCCACAGAAAAGATCTCCAGAATTCGTTGAAGCTCTTCATAATAGTTCATTTAATCATCAGAAGATCTATTACAGCATGGAAATAGAGTTTCAGTACTATACATTTTGAACATTTAAAAAAAAAAATGTGAAAAATATCTCTGAGCACAGAAATATATTGTGTGATGACCACAGATGACAATTCAAACAGAAGAGAGTGGAGCCATGAATACAGTGCCGGGGAGCAGCCAGAAACACGCGCTGAAGGGCACCAAAGTTGTGTTTCTCAAAGGTGAGTGAGAGCAAGGTTTGATCACTCACCCCACCTTCAACTCGAGCGGCTGGAGATTAAACTAGCAACCCTCTGATCAGCATTCTGTCTCTTTATCGATTAGATCACAACTGCTGTTAACGTTGATGAATTGACTTGAATGATTTCAGACTGAGCTTCACTGCATTCTCACTCACCATGACGGAAATGTGCAGCAGATGCATGTTTTCATGGAGAACCCCTGGTGCCTCTGGAACTGGTGGTGGGGTGACCCCTGGATGCTGACTACCAGAACCGCTCAGAGATACATGAAAGTAGAGTGTCCCATTCTCCAACCACTGCTGCTTCCAGTGCACCTGCGAGAGTTCCACCGGAGAGCCGGACATTTCTGCAGAGAGTAAGAGCGTAATACTTAATAAAAAGCACTTTCATCGAGCAGGCTGAAAAAGTGCTTCGTATATTAAAAAAAACTCATCCAACATACTCCATAAAACTGAGGAATTTTAGAGCTTTAAAGTACCTAAATACCTTAATTAAAGCTGGACTCGCAAATATGACAAACAAAATCAACAACCCATTCATAGGGAAAACCTTAAATGAACTAGACTGAGAGGAGATATTGAACTAAAGAAACCAGGAACAAAACAAAACTTGAATAATACGTTTTCTAACTCTCAGAAGAGCACAGTAAACAAAGTAGCTTAGCATAGTTACATTCAGCATGGCGGCTCAGTTAACAGACACCTGGCGATGACCGGTGTGAGCTAGATGATGAAATTAGAGCGGGAAAGCAGAGCGAACAGTGAAACACAAACAAACAAGGAAGAGGAGAGAAGAGAAAGGTGAGAAGGCACAGGGCTAAAATATAAAAATTCATAAAAGGAAACATAAGACTAGGGAAAGGGACAGAAATGCAACATTTTGTCTGAAGGATGAGCAGAACAAAAAATGACTTTGTTTCCAAACAGGTGAATTTATTTACAAATGTGAACCCAGAATTTCAAAATAATGTATGTACAATAACTACAAGAGATAGGAATACTTTCAATGGGCTGAGCAACATTGAAGTCAGCAATTAAGCTGAATTCATTACACCAATAACACAAAGCAGATCACAACAACGAAGCACCATAAAAGCTATTGAAGTAGTGCTATATCAGAGTCTTTATAGTGGTGAATGAGGGGGCAGGATAATGATCTGGAACACATGACCAATCGGAAAGGGACAAGTCGACTGAGGTGGAGGAAGTGAAGGCACAGGAAGTAATGTAAGCAAAAGTGTAAGTGATGCATAAAATACAACAAAATGCAAAGTAGATAGTTTTTTTAAAACTAATTTTGTTTTTCTCACACTGTTTAAATAGATATAGCCTTCAAAATATGGAATGATGAGTTCTTTGTGGTCAAATGTTCAGAATCAGCAGGATGTCTCTCTAGTCTCTGATTTTGTGAAGATGCTTTAAATTAAGCTCTCACTACATTCTGTTTTGAACAACCTGATGTGTGCTTTACTACTAAAATGTGTAAATAATCATTTCAGGGAACAGCTACATGTCGGTAAAACAAAACCGGATGAATATCAGACACAAATGTAATTCATAAAATTGAGCGCAGTATTCATAGAAACAAGCAGGAAAACAACTCCAGCAATTCCATGAAAGCACAGTTCACTGAAACAAGCAAATGAGTCAGGGGAAGAATAGCAAACAGGATCCACACGAATAAGAAATGAATCCGAACAACCAGGCAGAAAAATGACAAAACGGATCACAACTAAGAAAGAAATAATAGAGAAACTCATAAATTCTGTAAAACAAATCAACAAATATGACAAACTCCATGCCTACTCCACCTACCAGCAAAGTGCTAATGCAAAGTCCTTTTACTGGTTGGTGGAACTCTGCAAGATAATCCACTCCCCTCACAGCAAAACACAAAGAAGAACTCTCAACGTCTCTCCCTCTCTTATCGGTCCATATTCTCATGAGACGAGCAGACCAAAGAGACGAGCGGCAAAAAGAGACCCCATTCATTTTCAATTGGAGACCGGCAACAAGAGCATGAGTGATAGCTAGTGGGCGTGGCCAGCTGTGAAAGTAAAAAAAGTTTAACTTTATGCTAATGAGAAGCGACTATCACGAGTGACTTCCAATAGGAAGAACGTATTTTTCACGTGATTCTTCGACTGCTAATTTCGGACTCCATCGAGGCACAGCTTCTGCACCATCCGGAGGCACTCGCCATTCCTATTGAGCTCTTTTGTCACACATATCAAGCCGCAATGCAAAAAAAACCCACACAGTGTTCCTCATTCGCACGTAATTCGATTCGTATGGGTGTGCTTTTCTTCGTAATTTTAAAATTGCGGTTTTGCCATAACTCACATCGTTTATCAATCATTCATTGAAAGTGACTAAACCGTGGTACGCCCATCGCTAATCTCTGCTAGTCTCTAGCAACGAGGTACGTTGTCTCTTTTGGTCTGCACTGCAGTGTCCTGCCTCTCTGCATGCCCAAAAAACAACAAAGAATGTCTAGGTTCTTTGTGTTTGTTGAAGGAGGGAACAGAGATGTAAATCAGATGACCGTTTAGGCATCTGTTTCCCTGATCGCTGTGCCTCGCCACTCTTCAAACTCTTTTTTATGTCCAAACCATCTTTCTAAAGACAAAAGAGCAATGGGTAGCGTGTGTTGTCGAAAGCAGCTTTTTTTTGCTGCTGCCATCTCAGCTCAATCACCGGCTGCTGTACCCTAAGTGTAAAGGGAATGGCTTCGAAGAACAACAGCCTATATACTGCGGCGTACACTGAGGCAGAGTGTTGCAATGAAATACAAGTGCTGCGTTGCTGCATGCTGGAACCCTAAACATTCACTACAGTGCTCTTCACCATCTTCTCATACACCCACGAGAACAAACCTTACCCATTACTCTTTCGCCCTTTAGAGAGACGGTTTGGACAAAAGAGTTTGAAGTTCTACCACCGTGCTGAGTTGCGTAATTCATTGACAGTAAGTACCATTGGATCGCACGTCACTTTGAGGAGTGTGTTGGTCTCCGAAATCAAACTGGAAGAGTGATTTTGCAAAATCTGGCTTTTGGACAATGACGCCCTTTGAGATAGTCTGAGTTGATTGGTTGCTTGACTTCGTCAAAGCAAACAACCAAAGGTGAAATTCCTTTTGTTTTGGGACAAAGGCCTTTTCCAGGATCCAAGAAATTTGCATGCAAAAAGAAATGGCACAAACAACATTTCCTGGATTTTTTTTCAACTACCAATCAATATTTGTGAATTTTGTTCATCATTTACCCACCCGCCATCGAGCGTCCTTAGGCGTGTGGTCTGAACTCAAAATGAACTGAATCATTCAAATTCAAATCAAAGAGAAGAATGCATCTTGTGGTTGGTTTAGATGACTTTTTGTCTCGGTTTGGATCAACCCGGTAAACTGTTAAATAACCTGGTTTTCATTCTTTCCTGTGTAAATGTGTTGCTTTTAGCGTGTCTGATTTCTATGTCCTAGCTTAGTCTAATTTTTTTGTCAATCAACTTTGTAAGAACAAAAAAAAAAAACAAGTAATATATTTATGCAAACAAACTGATGAAATTTATCAACACCTGCCAGGCGACTGGAATCCAGTATTCAGAAAAAACATGGTATATTTGTTTTGTTTCATTTAGATTTTGAAAGCTATACTTTATGGTTTGACCTCAGTAAATACAATGCTGCCATTTCTCAGGAAATGTAGAGTTTCTAACATCCGTCAAATTACAGAAGTGTCTGTAATTTGATCCTGAGGAAATTTTAGAGACATTCAGCAAATAAAAATAAAAATAAAAATCGGATGTGACTTGGATGAGGCAGATTTTATCCCTCTGAAAATTCACCCTCAGATCTGCCGAGCGCAGACTGCTCTGAATTAAGCTTTTTAAAAAAGTGCATCTAAGTGCACTTGAACCGTGCTCAGAATAAATTTCCAGAGACTACAAAATAAAATATTGAAAAGGCATTAAAATTTAATGTAGAAATAAATGCTAGAGCATATTGCCAAACATATTCATTCACCCACCAAAATAATTAACTATTTTTTATTTTTTTTAAACCTTGTCCTGTCCTGCTTAGGAGCCACCACATAGGGGAGTAGGTGCTTCGTGTGAGCTCAACAGTTTTGTTATCTTCAGGGGAGTGAACTCCTGGTGTGGTGTTTCCTCCTCTGGATGGAAGCAGTGATGTAGTTATTAATTTATTTATTTTTCCCATGGACCAGTTTGCATTAGTGAATGCAGCACTAAGCACCCAGGACAAGAAACCCAATCCACAAGCAGCAGACCAACGTCCCATGTGCCACCCATCTGCGACCCAGGTGCGATGCAAGCTCCACCCCAAACCAGGCCCACCAAACAGCCAAGAGCCACCCGATGGACCAGTCCACCCCCCACAAGACAACACTATCAGGAGTCCAGACCCTCACAGAGACCGAAGGCACCCCCGGACCCACATCACAACAGTTTCTAACAGTTTTTGACGTTCATATCACTTTCATGGCAAGCAAACTGCATTCATGAAAGTATGAGCACAATGGACTGCTCTTTAACAAGTCAAATCACCCCATATTTTAACATAAATACATTGGTCTCTGTTGAAACATGTAATCTGATTAAAAATAAAACAATAAAAAAGGTTAATTTTCCATTTTGGGGGTTACGTCTTGTTTTAAAAAACAAAGCCGTGCTAGAGAGGTCCCGAAGAGTTTTTTTTAAGTATTTTCGAATGTTTGAAGGGTATCGCACATGTTTGGTTGTGGAGAAAGATGCTGTTGCAAAACCCGATGAGGTAAGGATTTCTCCCACCTAGTTTTTGTGGTGATGTTGATAAAACCTGTACATTCCTGTGGCTCTGTTGGCAAAGGCAGCAAATCAACTGAGTGAACTATATTTGAGTTTGTTAAGTTGTGCATTATTTCTGAAGCATACTATCTGCCGCTCATTGTGGTAGTTTGGAACGAAAGAATAGAATATCAAAACATAAATCTATGATCAGCCCTTTTTTTAAGTAGTCAGTAGGGCTGCTGCTGGTCAAATGGGTGCCCTAAGCAGAAGTTCCCCTTAAAATGTACCCAACAAACAATAAATGCATCTTTCCCAAAAAAGCCAAGTTCAGGGTGGTAAAACTTAAAAATGCAACTTATTTAAATGTATTAAACAATTGAATGCAAACAAAATTTCGCCTTCTTTTAACAATTATGCATAAATTATTCTACAGAATATTAACTCTAATGCAAATAGAACAGAATCATCTAAAGTTTGAAAAAATGCTGTATACTCATAAATTATTTGAATGTTCTCTGCTGTAACCATATTGCGATTGAATTTTTTATACTTCTATAAATGTTATATTAATCATTTGTAACAACCAAATGTGTGCTGCTCATGAGCAAAGCCAAAATAAAGTCTTTGGGATTAAACATTCCATTTTAGCTGCTCCCATTGGCTGAGTGTAATCATGTGATCGAATGCGCGTTCATCCAAAGGGTGAACATCAATAAGAAGCTAATTTCAGCCTCATATTTACGTAACTGCTTTTGCAACTTAAACACATGCAAACTATAAAATTTCTTCGATGACTTACAAATTCTAATCGACAATAATATTTAAAATTATTAATTAAAGTGTGTCCAAGTATAAACGCACAAAATGAGAGAGCAAAACTATCTGAATATAAAATGTGGATTTTTGGGAAACCGACATGAAAGTATCCAAGAAGAAAAAATCTGATCAAACTCAAATTAGCAACATATTCTCAAACAAGATTATCAGGTTATAATTAGCTTACAAACCTGCTCTACAGGCACCAAGCCAAACAATCCCAGCTATTAGATCAAGTGAGAGTGGATTAGCATTGCTACGGCTTGCTGAATCTATTTCCATAAATTACATCAAAATATTTAGGGCCTTGCTGAACTGAAATGTACTGTAATTATTTGATGTTGACCAGTGTGCTTGCGTGTGTGCATGTGTGTGCCAATGACTTGAGCTGTAGATGCCACTCAATTAAATCACAAGACAAAGATGTTGCATAACCTTTGCTGAGACTTTTATAAATCTCTAGTTTCACAAACGTTTCATTTAAGCCGTTTATCACAGCCTACACAATTCGACTTCATAGAATCTTGCATATTGTTCAACAAAGTCAGGCTATACAACAGAACGAATTGGGACACAGTGGTTTTTTGAGTCTGCAGCTGTGACGCGTATATCACGCGTATCATGGTGCCTTTCAACCAAAGTCGTCAGCAGAGCATTCATTAGTGGATGCACAAGCATAGATGCAGCACTGCTAACCAAGAAAAGCAATCAGCACAGACTTGGCAGCGAAAGAGCGAGGATCTGAATTTCACAAATTATGTTCTCAGTGTCACTTCAGCCCAGAACGACCAGACTGATTGAGATTTCAACAGAGAAACAGACACAAAATATGTAAATGCTGTACACGATATGCTGGATTTCTGCCTAAATGTGAGAAGAATGAAAAGAATAAGTCCCATGTAGAGGAAGGAAGCTTAATCACATTTCTTAGCCTCCTAAATATCCGTTTGAGAGCTCAAATTAGTCAGGGATGGAGGTGGTACCAAGCAACTGTACGGATGATGCCATAGAGTTATTGTATAGCAATGGAGGGATTAAATCTGAATATTCGCTTCTTGGTAAATGACTAATCGATAAAAGGGTTGCATTTTAATTCTGAAACAGTCATCAAGCTTAATTTCCATATCATCTGAACCATTAACTCAATTGATTCAGTTTGAGTGTGTCATTTTCCTTACACCTCTCTGCAGTTGGATTTTTATTCTTAACAGCTTCTGAGCATGAGTCTCACTTGCTTATTTCGGCCCTTTCCAACGTAGATGTCTACGCCGAATTATATTTGAAGAAGCTACTGCTTTTTCTTTTTATTCTCCTTTTTTATGTAGTTGAACAGTAAAGAAGATCACTTCAAATTTACATTTAACCCTTTATGACCTGCCATAGATCCAAGTCTGCAGAGCATAGTTTACATTTTTTCCTGGCGTGGTGCCATTTTTTGGAGTATTTTAATTTGACATACATCAATATAACAATAATATCCTAGATTTTAACAATATATATGGAGTTGGGTCAATCATAACTGAAGAAAGTGTCAGAACTACAATGAACCACAAAAAAAAAAAAAAATTCCACATATTTTTTTCTAAATACAGATATTTCATAGCTTTATCCCTAAAAATTGTAAAAGTTGCACAAAATGCATTTAAACCACATTGAATTTGTTTTGAGTGAGCATTCATGAAAAAAAAACAGCTCTATGAGGCTTGTTTTATACTTCATACAGTGAGGGGAAAAAACTATTTGAACCCGAGCTGATTTTGCAAGTTTGCACAGTAACAAAGAAATTGTCAGTCTATAATTTCAATGGTAGGTTTATTTGAACAGTAAGAGACAACAATGACAAAAAAAATCCAGAAAAATGCGTTTCAATGAGTTATAAATTAATTTGCATTTCCATGAAGGAAATAAGTATTTGATCCCCTATCCATCAGCAAGATCTCTAGCTCCCAGGTGGATCTTATACAGGTGACATTGGCAGACCTCTCGCTCGTTACCTGTATAAAAAAACACCTGTCCACAGAAGCAATCAATCAATCCAGATGCCAAACTCTGCACCATGGCCAAGACCAAAGAGCTTTCCAAGGATGTCAGGGACAAGATTGTGGAACCACACAAGGCTGGAATGGGCTACGACACCATCGCCAAGCAGCTGGGTGAGAAGATAACAACAGTTGGTGCAATTATTCGCAAATGGAAGAAACAAATTAACTGCCAATCTCCCTCCGAGCTCTCCTCTGGAGCTCCATGCAAGATCTCACCTCGTGGAGTTTCAATGATAATGAGAACGGTGAGGAATCAGCCCAGAACCACTCGGGAGGAACTTGTCAATGATCTAAAGGCAACTGAGACCATAGTCACCACAAAAACAGTTGGTAACACACAACGTTGTGAAGGACTGAAAGCCTGCTGTGCCCGCAAGGTCCCTGCTCAAGAAAGTCCATCTACACAGCCCGTCACTGAACATCTGACTGGTTCAGAGGAAGACTGGGTGAAAGTGTTGTGGTCATATGAGACAACAAAATATTGGCTCAAGAAGAAGCATATTAAAGTCATGGAGTGGCCTAGTCAGTCTACAGACCTTAATCCCATAGAATATCTGCGGAGGGAGCTGAAGGTTCGAGTTGCAAAACATCAGCCACGAAACATTAATGACTTGGATCTGCAAAGTGGGCCAAAATCCCCCCTGAGGTGTTTGCAAAAAAAAAAAAAAAACGGCTGACCTCTGTGATTGTCAACAAAGGTTTTGCCACCAAGTACTGAAGCATGTTTTTCAAAGGGATCAAATACTTATTTCCTTCATGGAAATGCAAATTAATTTATAACTCTTTTTGAAACGCATTTTTCTGGATTTTTTTGTCATTGTTGTCTCTCACTGTTCAAATAAACCTGCCATTGAAACTATAGACTGATCATTTCTTTGATAGTGAGCAAACTTACAAAATCAGTTGTGGTTCAATTAGTTTTTTTTCCCTCACTGTATTCTACTCCTTCTGTTTAATTTGCAAAAAGAAGTATTGCTCTATGCTATGTGGTTCCAGTTTAAAAAAATCATAATCAAATGGGATCGCTGGCACTCCCCGTATGTCTTAAAGGGTTAAATCAGTTAGGTACTACATTTTTCGGGGGAAGATTTAAATTATCCATTTGCTCCAGAAAAGTTCCATCCTACTTGAATTTTGAAATTGTATTAAAACTGATTTTGAAAACAAGGCATTTGAGTACTTGGCATATTCTGAACGTTTCAGGGTCACAGGGTTCTGCTGGTGCCTGTCTCCAGCGCATGTTGGCAAAAGGTGGGGTACACATTCCGTGGCTAAAAAACCAAGGACCTGTGCTGAAGTCAGAGCATGCCGCTTCAGTGATATTTACAACTCCACTGTATGTGAAAAACCCTTTTCTTTTGCACCACTGTGACCCTGATAAGTGAATATTGAAGATGAACAAAGAGATATTAAAATAATTACTGATTTGGGACAAGTGACTGTGGTGTTAATGTCCATTTTGTGTAAACTATCCTTAATACGGTTGTGAATATTGACCCGTTTGCCAGGCATGACACTTGAGATGCTGAGATGCATAATCTTTAGTCATTAATGTAATTTCCAATATCCCCATGAAAGTCAATATTAACAGCTAAAGCTGCTGCTTATCCCTTTAATGTGTCTCCTTAAGTCCATTAGGACTTTCTATTGTGTTATTTATTTATTCCTGGACCTCCATGGTCTTGCTTGCAAAACTCCAGCCATTGTTTTCCATTATGGAGCTCATTTACTTGTTTTCTTGCTATAATTGAATTTTGGCTGAACAGATTTGCATTAAAAGTGTAATGCGAGCAGAGCAAGTTCAGAGAGTGTGATAATAGGATGTAAAGCATGGGTCACCTTGACGACGGAAGAGAGAAAGAGCCATTGAGAGTACAGATCGACATCAACAGCAGTGAACAGGATAAGAGCATTTGCCTTTAACTTTGGACTAAAAGGGACGACCTTCCCCAAGGTTTAAATGTGTGACAAATCTCCGGCAAAGTCATTTTGCGGGGTTTATGGAATAAGCTGTTTAAGATCAACCTTTGTTTTCAGCAAAGTTAAATAAACACTATACTGTATTGTTTCTCAAAGAGAATTCCTGGGGATTCATTCGGTGCTGCCCTGTGACTGTCACTCCTTGCGACTAATTTGACTTGCAGGATTTACTGATTCGAAACAAAAAACACAGAGGGAAAATAGGATTAGGGTGCAAGGTAAATAGAGTATGTGCACTAGGAGGCCCAGGAGAGAAAGGAAACATGGAGACAGAGAAAGTTATGGTGGACCAGGAAATGTGGTGTCTAAGAGAGAAGAGTGGAGCCAATTTGGATTATTTAAACATGAAAATAACTTGCGTTTTACTGGAAAGAGCTGGAAAATGTCACGTTCCTGTTCCGTGTGTGTTCATTACGTTAATTGTTTACACCTGCTGTTTCCCTTGTTAGTCTCGTGTCACATGTGTATTTAAACTCCTCAGTTTCCAATGTTTCTTGTCGGTTATTGATATGTGTTAAGGTGCTTATGCCTTCCCGAGAAGTCTTTTTCTGGTCCATTAAGAAAAAGAAAAAGGTTCAGTTTAGGAGTGACGAGGATGGACAAGATTAGGAACGAGCACATCAGAGGGACAGCTCAGGTTGGTTGTTTTGGAGACAAAGTCAGGGAGACCAGATTGAGGTGGTTTGGACATGTGCAGAGGAGGGAAAGTGGTTATACTGGTAGAAGGATGTTGGAGAGGGAGATGCCATGCAAGAGGTCAAGACGAAGGCCAAGGACAAGATATATGGATGTGCTGAAAGAGGACATGAAGTTAGTTGGTGCAAGAGTAGAGGATACTGAGAACAGAATTAGGTGGAAACAGATGATTCGCTGTGGCGACCCCTAAACTAGGAACAGCCGAAAGTAAAATAAGAAGATTTGCTTGAACACAAGTGTGCTTGTTTCAGTGTCTCTATTCCACAGGCCACTTACCTACTTCTCCTCATTCCAAGCAACCTAGCAGATCTCCTGCAGCCTTGCCATCTCCTCCCTCTAACGAATCGATGGCTCCATGACACTTTAATCGTTGCATATTAACCAACCGACCAACAAAGAGAAAACTTTTTTTGGAATGGATTACCTCTATGTCTAAGGAGTGTCCTGGTCTCCAGGAAGCTTTTAAGATCTCTTCGGCCTGGATGAAGATGGTTATCCTCTTAAGCCCTGAGGCCTATTTTCCGGAAATCCTATACCTTCACTTTATAAGGCATTTCTCAGCTTTTACAAGGTCTAAACTGCTTTGCGTAACCTCCCATTCCTACCGCTTCCAACCTTGGAACTTCCGCGTGTGCCCACCCCTCGACCGTCTGTCCAGTCCGGGAGCTCTATACCTCGCTGGAAAGCTTTGAATCTGTAGAATCCAATGATATCCACCATTTTGAGACGGACAGGATCCCCGACGAATCACAGGACACGGAGCGTGGAGAGGACTGCTTTTACTCACGGGGGGTGTTTCCATATTTGGTCATGTTATTGCGAGCACAGAGCTACAGAAAATGGAGTTTCCGCGAAGCTATCGACCGGATAAAACAACACACAGACTTTTATCGCTATGGAAATAACTTTTGTTGAAAAAACGGCAAAGGTAAGACAAGATTTACATGCTTGCTTTGTTTTTGCTGGCGTTTTTTGGGGAACTTTTGCTCCCTGCTCTGAAATACTTTGCGCCATGTAAATGAGTTGCATATCGCTGGATTCTGTATGTTGTTAGCTTTCATTTGATGCCATGGTTTTGGTGTTTCCGTTTATATTGTGGATACATATCGCACATAAACAAAAACTTGGTCATGAATTATACTCCGGATATGTTGTTGTTTATTTGCATGGCGTTCGAGCTGTGGTTCACGAATATGAAATTGAATTAAATACGTTTTTAGAGGAGTTTCTGCTGAGCACAACGGTATGTAATATGTGTGGGTTACTCTCAGGGTAGTGAGCTATGAGCGGAAATGTAGTGCGCAAGGGGGCAAGTACCCGGTACTGGGGACTCTCG
The DNA here is from genome assembly GCA_007224835.1 of Danionella cerebrum. Classification (NCBI taxonomy): domain Eukaryota; kingdom Metazoa; phylum Chordata; class Actinopteri; order Cypriniformes; family Danionidae; genus Danionella; species Danionella cerebrum. The sequence goes on from SRMA01027336.1 coordinate 1,991,286, forward strand.
GGTTTAAGAGGTTATCCTCGCTCTGTGAATGTCGACCTCTGGGCTAAGTTCCTTGGTTTCCGAGACCAGGCTGGTTCCCTGAACGTCCACAGTGATGTCTCCTCATCCCATGGCTTCGCTGCACTTCCAATGACACTGGTTCCTTATTTCCTTGCTGTACCTGTCTGAGAGCACCTCCAGGATGAAGAAACCACACCCAGTGAAGCAACTTCTGTGTGCAGCACTGCTGGACATCTGCACTCTGGGTCCAGCAGACTCGTCAACCTGAAGGGTTGCGGGCACGGTGCAAACTCCAGCAGCCTTGCAATCTCCCCTGGTCATCATCAACCAGGAAAGTTGTGCCTTCCCCACCTGCTCCTCCTTGACCCTCCTTGAAGGGTTGCAGGCATGGTGCGAACTCCTGCAGCCTTGCCATCTCCTCCCACCTCTGAATCAGTGGCTCAGTGACACTCCATTGACTCTTATGCACCTCTTCAGTGGCTGCACCACTGGATCCCCCTCCTGTAGCTGTTCACATTCAGAGATCTGACGTGGCTATGTGAACCTCCTCACTCTCCTCATCGGTGCTGGGTTTCTTGGTTGTGCAATCATCACTGTGACTCATGTTTTGGTGTTGGCACGGTTGAGTCACCCACCAATTCTCCCTGGTCCTGTCTGGTCCTCTGGGTAGCTGAGTCCATTGCTCTACGTGCAAGTGTCAGCATGCGTGGTTCTCCATGTCACTACTCTGAGATCATGACTCTGTCTTGAAAGCTGTGTTATAAATATGCATGATGATCCGGTCAAAGCTCGTTTAAATTAAGTTTCAAGGAGCAGCTTCCCTCAAACTTTGCATATTTAACCAATTTAACAGAAATGTTCAGTCTTTCTTTCATCATTTTGCTACTTTCCTGCACAAAAGGACCATACCAAAAAATTGGTGTTGGTATATTTACCCAGACAGCTACAATAAACTCTGGGCACGAGTCTGTGGCCTTTCCTCTCCAAAAGAGCTGAAATGCTTCTACCGAGCATTAACTAGTCACAATACCAGTCTATAGACTCTCTCTACTGTGCTTTTCAATCAATAAATCAAGCTTAATTTCTAAAGCACCTTCCGACTGCCAAGGCTGACCAAGGTTCTGTACAAACACATAAAACAGGAGTTAAAAATACAAGGATAAAAGAACAAAGGATAAACTCTTTATCTAAAATAATAACAAACCTCGCAAAAACTCTGAGAACTGAAAGCTGCTTGAAATAAATACGGTTTTAACTTAGCTTTAAATACAGACAAAGAAGTTCGACGGATAGTGCGTTCTTTGGACCTGCTATGGCAAAGGATCTCCAGCGGGTGTTTACCGGCAGAACTCTGATGGGTTGGTGACTGGTTAAAATCTTGCACAGGTAGGATGGGGCAATACCATTCACTGCGGTCAAAACAAATACAATAATTTGGTACTGGATCCTAAAATTAAACGGGAGACAGTGTTTTTGAGTTTGCATAAGCATACCAATCTGAAACAATTGATAGTGAGAATAAAAATAAAGACTGTACAATCAAACGGCTAACTTTAAATCACCTAAACACAAATATAAATCATTTATAGACATATTTTCCATTATTTTTTACAAGCTGTGTCTCAATTCGGGTTCTGCATCAATCGGAGTGCAGATTTAAAGGCTACGTTACCTTACAAATATTGAAGGGTCCTTCAAATACAGCCATAAATGCTTCATCTGATCTGCAAAGTATTTGTGAAATCGCATAATCTACACCAGGGGTGCTCACACTTTTTCAGCTTGCAAGCTACTTTTAAAATGACCAAGTCAAAGTGATCTACCCGTTACAAAAATGTAAAACATCAATCAACAAACAATTATTTTGAACTTTATAGAGAATTCACAAAACACACATTTACATTTTTTTTGTGATAACGTGAGTTTAATGTGATGACTTGCACTGAATTGAATCATTAGAACAGTTGTGTGTGACCTGAATTTTGTGGTAATAGAGTGATTTTAATGGGAGCAATTGAGCTTTGATCCAAATAATCAAGAATAAAAATGATGCTCTAATACATTTTTCAATATTTATTGAAACTGAGCCGTACAGTACAATATGCAGGTGAGGAGTGGTGTGTTGCTTGATTTTGGTTGTAATAGAGCAATTTAGAATGAAGTTATGAAGCATATTCTGGGTAAAACATATTTTGGATCTGGTCATTTGCAGACGGTCCCTAAGCGATTCCATGTCAGCGGGTTGCTCATAGACGGTAATGTGTTTCTGCGAATGCCGAGGGAAACTTGTTTTGATAAAAAACGTTTTCTAGTTTCTCCGCTACAAAACACAGATTAAAAATAGGTATTATTTGTTTACTAAGAACATTCTGGTCTCGAGCTATTGAGCAGAGAAAACCGAATCCGTGAATCTGCAGCTAACTTTACTGAACTGTGACGGGATGGATGATTGGCTGATATTGTTTCAATATCACGCACCTCAGGTAGCACGACCGGTCGATCGCGATCGATGTAATGAGCACCCCTGCCCTACAGTATATTGCCAAGTCCAGAATCGGGTGTTCTGATCACATTCATAGGTGTCTAAAAACAGGCATTTGGTGGCTTTTATGGTGATTCATAAGAGTAGCTTCCAGAACACAAAACAAGTTTGATTCTTTTAAAAATGAATTTTATTCGTGCCATTGAAAACGTTACACAAGTCCCATTGTAACGTCACGGCCAGACATAAAAGGGCCAATTTCCTTCCACCGAAAGTGATGCACACGGTCCACAAAACAACGGCTTCTCTCGTAATATTCAGAAAGACGGAGTATATTTGGCGCAACCTCTAAAAACACTGAGGTCAAAGACATGGTTAAATTCTTGAAGATGCTTTGAATCCCTGCAAGGGGCAGCCTCAATTTTTTAAAATATGTATAGACTTTTATGTATAGACATTCAAGCAAAATAAAAAATATAACAAACGTTATTTCATTGATAATTTATTAGTTAAAAAAACTCATGTTAACGTCACCGACATTTAGATCTGGGTCACCACTGAACACGGTCACAACTTGTTTGAGAAAATTAATTTCAATTAATCATTTACTTGTTTCCACCGGCGACTCCCTGGAAATGTGAGCCTCTGTCAAGGTTTAACTTAGCTGAAAATCGTCCAAACCATCAAAGCGTCTCTCTCACAACACAGCGCAAACTGACTCACAGCGGCATGGTTGTATAACGTTTCCACCAAACGTCATTACAGCGTCTATTGATGTTGCTTTAAAAGACATTGAACGCTCAGTATTGAAGTTACTTAAGCATAACTTTGCATAGACGTCATGAATATGCAAATCCGTAACCAATAGGTGAGTAACTGGGGAGTAGTTACGAAATTTTCCAAATGAAAATCTCAGTCCATTTCCGGAATAAGCCTGGTCTATGAGGAGATTTAATGTGATTTTTATTTAAAAAAAAAAAATCATAAATAAAAGGTTTTTGTTCTTGTGCAGGGTGCTTTTGAGTATGAATTGATAGTGTTCCACCTGTGTGACAGTCGGGAACTTTCCTTGATGTCAAATATGTAAATGTTAACTGGGGATTGTTAATGACATGGAGTTCAGATCCCGAAACTGAAGATTGTCGTTCAGGTGTTCCAGCTTTAACGAATGAGAACCCCTCACAATTGTCAGTTATAAAACAGAAACACAGTTTGTACCAAGCTGAGAACATTCTGCTGCTCATTTTAACAAGAAGAGTCTGTGCCTGATTATTTTAGTAACATTAGTAGAAATCTACCTCAAGATGTTCCCAGAGTCTATATTGGCTTGTGACCGATGAACACAGAATCAAAATAAACTTCCACTTCTTTGCTCAACAGCTCAGAAAGGTTTGAAGATATTAATTAATTAATCATCTGTAATTAGCAGTGTTTGTAAGTATGAGTTAGTTAAGGAGAACATGATAAATGGATTCATGGATGTTGTTTAACCCGAGCGTCTCTGAGACTGTGAGTGAGTGTAGGTCCTGCAAGTGAGAATGAGCATGTGTCTGCTTAACGACACATTAAATCTAGAATATATTACACAAGCTTAATCAAAACAGTGTAACCAAAATTTATGACTGCTCATATTCTTTAAAAAGAAAAGGCCAAAGAAGAAATATTCCATTTCCATGCTCACACTCAGTCCACATAACCAAAGAAGTCACGGTCATGCTTCTGCACAGGCAACAGATAAATAATGCCTGGTAAATACAACTGAGATGCTTTTCCAGTTCTTTTTTTCATTTCTGTCTCACCTGGGGGAGGAACTTTAGCAGAGTGAAATTATATGTGAATTTATTTAGCCTTATTTTAATGCCACAATGTATGCAGCTGTTTGATTGAGCTCCCGCTGTTAACAATGACCACCAGAGGCCGTAATAAAGACTCAAACACTCTGAATTATTGAATTACACGTGAGAAAAAGGTAGCAGTGTCCATGCACTCCCTCTTTTCATACAAATCTTCCCACTTCTATTTTACTGCTCACAAAGACCAAGTTGAACTCCTGTTTTAGTTTCAGTGTTATATCTATAAAAATAAAATCACAATTACATCAAAAATGTTGAATCCGAATATTCCCGTGGAAAATAACTGATATATTAGTTGGCTTCAACTATTTGTGTGAAAGAAATACAGAACCTTTTATGAATGACATTATAAAAACAAAGTTGGAGTTATGCATGCTGGGTAATGTAGTCATCAAAGTATGCACACTCACTTTGGTGTGCCTTTGCAGTTACTCTGCTTCATTACCAATAGGAAAATGGATGCAATTAAATTTTAAACAGATCGAGTTGTGCCATTTGGGAAGCCTCCATTTTTAAAGTACGTGGTATATCAGGAGAGAGCAAATGAGCTTTCATTAAAGACACACATACTTTAACCAATGGTTTGCTGTATGAAGCCCTTGCGAGTCATGAACGGTGCCTAAAATATAATATATTATTATTTTCTTTTAGAGCTGTAACCTCATATATATGGACTCTGAGGATCTCCTTAGGCCAAAAAAAACTGATTTATTCATTTTCATAGCGTGTTAACTATTACTTGTCGGATCTGGTTGTGCAAGCACCTTAAATGTCATTTAGTCTCAGACCAGGGAGACACAAATAAAGGTATTTTGTCTAAATTATAAGATTACAAATAAGAATGACTTTGATGTTTCACAGAGCGGATTCGAGATGCAGTTGAGTCATTTGCTGTATTGTACAGCATGTGTTGGTGCCATTATCACTGCTGTTTGCTACATCTAAAAGACAGACTGCATGTCTCTTAATTTATTCTTGCACCAAAATGTCACCATGTTTTCTGAGAGAAGAGAAATAGCTGTCAAATGAAGCATGAATAATGAGGAGCTGGCTCAGTTTAACCGTTTGGAGTAAAGAGGATAAAAAAAGGAACTTTTAAGTGGTAAATATCACCAAAGTTCAATTTTGTATTTAAAATGTAAACATGGAAAATAGTTTTTGTTTCCGTAGAGGGAATTGTTTGTCTTTATTTCAATTTACACAAAAGTTTAATTGGATAAATGTTCAATTTTCTGGTGTGATTTATAGCTGTACAAATTATAATAAACACAACTATTTACATGACTGTTCACAAAGATTCACACTGAGTGTACCACAATTATAAATTAACATATTTGAGAGGTGGTCATATAATTTTAATATCATGAAAAAGTTTGTTTCAGGAGTTTGAAATCTGTCCTATGATCGTGAGCTTAAATGGATGGTGTGAACAAAAAGGCTTGTATAATATAGAAGGTTATAAAGACGAGGGAATATAAAATTATTAATGTTAAACGAAACGTTAAATGTTTCTGGGAGGCTTTCCTGAAACCAAGAAGTGTCATGAAGTCACGAGAGAGCTCTCGCGGATGGTAGCTAGAAAGAAATCAAGGTAGAAAACAGGCACCAGTATTGAGACTGGAAAAGGATGTAAAGGATGATGGGGTCTTATTGTAACCAACCAGGAGCACTGGGACTTCGGGCTATCACTCGGTGAGGAAAGTGTGGCGGGTGGCGAGAGATGCAGAGAAACACACCATTCAAGGCTGCCCCAAATAAATAAATTCAAATGAAGAGTCACTTGTTCTCATTTGTCAAAGGGGAGTCTCCCGGGTGCCCTCACCCAGATTAGTTCAATGGCGTCTAGATTTCCCTTGCGGGAATTCCCTTGGGATATCGGCATGCTGGATCAGTCCGTGATTAAACGAAATGTTAAGCAAAACCTCGAACTGGCAACCTTCTAACTGAAAGGCCACAGTGCTACTGACTGATATATATTTTCCTTTTCTTTATTAGAAAGTAAATGGAGTCGTTGTCTACAACTCTGAGCTCTGCCACAATGGGATGTTTTTTGGGGTCTAATGGGGTTGACGAAAAGTTGTTTCATCACATTTAAGCAAATTATATTCAGTGTAAATTAACCCCTGCTTTTTCAGATAAAACCAATCTCGCTGAAAGCCTGAATTTTTAACAGTTTTTTTCTCATTATCTTTCTTCTCATTTCTTCTCAACTTTGTTAATAGCATGTTTTGTGCAGAAGCAAAAAGCAGAATGTTGAAAACAAGGCTGAGCTGAGAGCAAACAATAATGATAAAATCCATTTTAATTCTGATTCCCATTGACTAGATTTTATTGAGTTATGAATAAGTACCCGAAGAGTCTCCATATTAACTGTCTGGGAGTCAGTGCTTCAGATGAGAAATGATTGGGCTAGAATAAAACAACTCTTTAGCAAAGTCAATTCACTTGAAAAATTAAACTGCAATCAAATATTTTTACAGTTATTAATTTAAAAAGATTTTTTGTTTGCAGTTTAGTCATGTAATTCATTTACAGTCATGGTCCGAATTTGTCGGCACCTCTGACATTTTTAAAGAAAGTTTTTTTTCACATAGCAATGTATCATCACATTGGAACAAAACAAATTTCACAAAAAAATCTCCAAAAATGGGTCCACTAAATTACAGGCAGCCTTAATTTAATATCGTAATAGATACCCCTTTGAAAACCAGAGTACAAAAGCAGAGTGATCCAAAAATCTAGGTGATGGGTGTAAAGAGCTTATTGATATTTACACTAAGCTTTTGATTTCTTGTTTGTAAAATTAGCCTTTTTTCTTCCCTTTCATCTTTTGTTCCAATTCAATACTTCTCTGTGAGAAACACTTGATTTTCTGGAAAACACCTTGGCCTTCAATTTTAGTCATGACTGTAATTTATAGATAGTAATGACTGTAATAGTATAGATAGTTGATAGTAGAGGTAACTGAGTGTTTACTAGTGAAGCCTGAAGCTCATGGAGAAACTGCTCCTGGTGCTCATTAAACTTTGTGGATAAGCTTTAAAACATTTTTTAAGCTTTTTTTATACCTCTTATTGCTCTGATATGAACTCGTGGGAGTGTGCCTCCGAATCTCAAATAATCAACAACAGACAGACAATTATGCAGAAATTGATTGACTAAACTTGATCTAGGTTAAACAGAGCTAATTAACATGACATCCTGCATTTTCCTTCCCCTCGATGCTGGTCAAAAAGTGAATAAAATATCGGAATAGTCAAAAAATAGCACATTTACTAAAACTAATCTGCACTTTAAAAGCTGGAAATAGCAGATCATTCTTGAGCTCTTCCCAGCTTTATAAAGAAGTGGTGTCAAATCTTGGGGCCAAGCCACCGAAGGTGCGATGGCACCTATTGTTTTTGTTGCCGTTCTTATTTTTATTCTTCCGTTATTGAAGTCAATGGCAGCCCTATGAACCGCTTGAAGGAAAATTATAAAATTTGGCACACTGATACATTTGGCCATTATAAGTAATCTGACCCAATCTGGTCCCTCAAACTCAAACTATATAGCGCCACCACTAGTCCAAAGTTTTAAGTCTGTTAATGCCAATAACTCATTAACTGTATGGTCTAGAAACAAAATTTCTTTTGCCACTGATTCCATGGCTCATCATGGAATCAAATTATCCAGTTAGCCTCCATTTTGAATAATCAAAAATAGTTTTTCACCCTTCTCCTAGGCCATTTATCCAATTCCCATAAAACTTGTGTAATATCATCTACAGACTTGTGTAATATCATCACCTATTGACTAAAAGATATCAAAATAAATTGTAAAGCTAGCAAAGAGGATTGAGACTAAATTGGTTGGTGTTATAAGAGCAATGTGGTAAAGTTGTGAGTTTCAAGGCAGTGCCCCCTAGTGGTCAGGAGATACAAAAAAAGATTTTTTTTTTTCAAAATCCTAAAATTATTCTTAATGTTTTCGCAGCATCATGCTGAGTTGGTTTATGTAAATGTTTACTATGTCAATCATTTTGATGTCAGCCTTTTAGTTTTTGCCAATTATTTATTTATTTTTATTTGCTCACATTTTCAGCAGGTCATTTAACAAAATGTAATGTAAAATTATGACTGCTTGCAGTTATATTTCGCTTAGCATCTGCTTATTTTTAACATGGACAAACCACTATTGTGGTATGAATGTGAACAGTCTAAGCTCTGTTTTCATGTGTGAGCAACAGTGCTGCTGGTCAAACGTTATGAATAAATTATGAATAAATAAATGCACTCACTGGTTTACGTTTTCTCTTTACTGAATTGCGAGGAGAATTATAATTGAGGTTTTGTTTAACAACAAAGGAAACTTTGCTGACGATAAAAATGTACGATATGCACATTACTTTCCATATTAAAATAAAGGACGACTGTGTTCATATATTACTTGCCACTATTTAAGAACGGGGACTATTGATTTGACACCAGTAATGATTACTGGGGGGGTCACTTGCTCATTGAATAGGTTTTGATCTCTCACATTGATTATTGGTGTGGATTTATTTGATACCACATGCATCTCTCATGAACACATTTGTTTTATTGTTCTCTGCCTGATCACAAATGTTACAGTGTTCTTAATTTAATTTATCAAATAGGTGAAAGGTTGTGAAAAATGTTGATTGAATGGTTATCATCTAAGTTGATCATTTATATACCAAGCGCTGCTATATGCTGAAATATAACAACAGCTGGATATTTCTTACCACCCATCACCCCATCCAGAGTTAGGGATTGAACCAATAACCCTATTCAGACAGGACTAGTTTTCCAAATGACGTTTGAGTTAGAAATCTTCTCATATGTTGATTCGGGCAGGACTAACAAGTCCTTGATTTTTTACAGAGATACAAGTGTCTGAGTTTGGCTTGGTTTTCAAGCTACCGTGATCAGATTGCATGTATTCGGTCGTAATGAGTGCTGAAAATAAAATAATTGCACCCGGAAAAAAAAAGTTGTGTGCTTGGGATCCAAATATAGTTGTGTTGCCCACAATCTAAATATATTCAAGCTCCTTTTTACTGTCGAAATTAAATGCACCACCTCGAAAACCAACAGCCTATTCAGAATAATCCAGACACATACATTTTCCCCAAAACATAATTAACAAAATAGCTGTGGCATTCTGAAGATCAATACCACCACAGTCAAGTGAAAATGTAAAGAAAGAAGTTCCTACCTAAAAAATAAAAATAAAATAATAATAATATTCATTTCATAATGTACATACATTTTTTTTATCTCAGTTTTAAACACCTTACAATTCAAATTAATTTACCATTAATGTACAGTTGCAAAAAACTGTGAGCTCTAGACAAACTAACTGTATTTTTAAAATAAATTGATTTCTAGTAGACGTACTAATTGATTCATAGATTATGTTTGCTTTTTGGTTCAATAAATATTTACTTTTGCACAGCATGTAATTACTTAAGTCTCTCACTTAAGTAAACTAGTATTCACATTAAGTATGGTAAATAAAGCCAACAAATCTGCTTTATTCTAATAAAATGACCAGACTATTTCCAAGCCAATGAAACGAGCGACCAACCAGAATCATAAAACCACAAACAAAAAGAATTTGATGAAAGGATATGCAGTTATGCTTTATTTAATGCACTGGGTTTATCCACAGACAAGATAACGAGATACTTTTCTCTTTTTTAATTGGATTTGGAAGCTTAAGTGTTAGGCTTATCATTGATTGTTGCTCCGCATACAAAGCAGCAAATAATAAAAACAGCAGAACGCTGCATAAAAATTGTCATGAGTTATAGATAACAAGAAAAGCATAATTTCTTTTACATTTATTGGTTATTTCTTGACACCAATACACACTTAAGCTTTGTTAAAGTGCTGGGAAAAAAAAAACAGATTTCGAGGTGTCAGCAGAAAGTAATGTGTTCTAAACAAATGTAGATGACTTTAGAGAATCACTGTTTAGGAACTAGCTTGGCAGAACATGTTCCATTTTCTTAGTGGTTCTCTTTTTAAACATTCCTAATTAATTTATATGCTCTATCTACACTATCTATACTGAGTTAAAATAGCCAGGATTCAAAACAAACCATTCGGTGCATTATTTTAACTCTAGGGAAAATTGTATTTTATAGTATCTTGTAGTTGGTGACTGAAAAATGTAGCAATGTCCCCCAGAAATTACAATTTTTTGCTTCATTTATACATCACCTTGACCAAAAATTTGAAATTTAATTCATGCTAAGACAAAAGTGACTATATTGTTGACATTTAATAAATATTGTGTGATGACATTGCATCAAGCTGGAGTCTGCACATGCTCAGAAATGATCTAGATCAGAGTCTGCTTCCTCCTCTCTGCAATTAAATTTCCAATGAAGATTTAACTGCATGTGTATATAACCAACGGCCATCAAGTAAATTAAGAATCTTATATGCCGGGGGGGAATTTTAGGTTTTCTGTATGTTTCCACAAACATTGGCCTAGAAAAACAAATGTGTCTTACTTAAAAAAAGATGCTTTAAAAGTTTTAAAAAACTGTATATAAAAACTATTTTAACTCCAAAGGCTCTTTGAATAGAGTTAATTTTACTCTGATCTTTTTCCTGTGTAGTAAACTCATATACTAACATGTATACGTCTGGTCCCGTGGTATAGTGGACAGTGCGCTGGACATGTACGTGCAGTTGTGCATGGCTGATGATGTAGATTTGAAATCTGAAACGCTTCTAAAATTCTGTACAAAACGGCCAAAAAACACCCATAAAAATCTTTAAAAAAAATTATATTAATAATACTAAATAACATGCACACATACTATGTGATGTTTCATTAAACTAATTTCTAAAGGGCATGCATCCCGTATTACTACTACTCAGTGAGCTCCCATCTATATAACCCAAGCCTTCGTCTCCACCCCAGAGAATATCAGAAATTTCCCTCCTTGTACCCCTTCACCACACTTGCAGGTATAAATCACAGAATGCTAATGTTCTTGAACGGCTTGCCCAGCACACTTGTAACGCCAAACATGCTCTTGTACAGACAAGTCTAGTCAATGAACTCTTGATAGAAAAGCAAAACACAAAAAATGAACCTCTTTTTGGATCCATCATTGCCAGATTGAGTACATTTCTATGGTTGCTTTTTAAATTAGAGTTGGAATCTTTAGAGATTCTCCATTTGGTGATGTTCACGTGTCAATATCTCAGCTGTTAATTGGACATTTTGTTAACACAATTTCCATAGTTCCAATATTTCCATTTGTTGTATGGATTCATATTTTGTTTGTTATTTGAAACTAGCAAATTATTTAGTTTGTACGGTTGCGAGTGGCATTCTGTGGGATTATCATCATTGGTGACATCACACAGAGCTGAGCACTGCTCCTGGAGCAGATATTCAATAAGGTGGATGACTGAAAATACATTTAACAACACAGTAAAATATAAAGAATATATTTTTACAGTTGCTAGAGTCTTACCATTAAAAAGACAGTAGCACTGTTACTGGTTTTATAGGGGCGTTGTGTAAATTTAGCTCATATTTTGATGCTCTAAAAGGAGTTTCTACCTGTACAATTCAAGGACTTAAATTGTAATATTTACAGTTTTAAACAGTTTGGAAAAATTACTGTTAGTTTCATTTTTTTAAAGCTCGGTACCTCCACATACAGTAGTTTTCAGTTGTATCGAATTGTACTGTACTTTTTCTATGTTGTAACAATGTTTTTATGGTTTATAACTATCTTACAAAAATTCAGCAAAACACATTTTGGAACTGTTTAAATAATGTCTACAAGAGTACAATATACTATATTTTCATAAAATTTTAACTGTTAAATGTAAAGTCTTGCTCTGTAAAACTTTTTTTACTATAAGATTATCACGTTTTGTGATTTACAGTCTTTTTCTGTAGCATTTATGAGGTATTTTGCCAAATAAAAAAAACATTCTGATAAATCTTATCTTTTAATGCATTGTTAAAAAAAAGTAATGTTTTGATGATGTTGTTAAAAACCTGTATATGTGTTTAAATCGAGGTGTGGCTTATTTTTACACGGCAGTCATCCAACAGGAGCAATTAAGGTACCTTCGGACTCATTAATCAGAAATGTTCGGGTAACAAAAAATTATAAAAACATTAAAACAAAACAAAATCAGTTTGAGTAATTGAAATGTACCACAGGCTATACTGGAATAGAGTAATGCAATACAATAAAATACATTTGCTCTCTTTCTCCACGTAAAAACAAGTAAATCATATTAAAGTGAGAAAAGTGTTTTTTTTTTATCCCACAAAATGACCAGCTAATAATTGTAATGCTAGATTTAATTCAACACAGAAAAAACAACTAAACAAACAGAAACAGGGAATTAATTAAATTAAATAATCAAAGAAGAAATAAGCTGACAGCTTCAAGATTTTGAAATAAATACAGACTGTGTTAATATAAGGCATGGAATGAAAAATAATGTTGGCAATGCATCAAGAACACAGCAGCTCTGTGTTTAAGGTCAATTACTACAAATTTCTCCAGTCTTTGATTAAAAAAACATATTTGCATGCAATAAATGTTGCTGATGAAGTGTTTGTGGCACGGAAGTCTGTTGGACATGATAAATAATGAATTCATAGAAACCCAGCACTGATGCATAAACACTCATTTGTATCACTGCTCTGCCACTCTTCTCTGAATAATTACAGCATTATACGAGTTACCACATTAATTATGTAAAGCCTCAGATAGCTACAAATCCCTCAGAGAAACTTGTTAATGTGCTGATTTTTCTTTTCATATCGCACAGTTTTATTCCTCAGCACTAAGAATATATAGCTTTCTTTTCACTCGGTACTAGAGGCTTTAAATCACAGGAGAAGAAAATCAGATTTTATTTATTCAATCTTTGCAATGCAAGTAGCAGATTCATAAGAAGCTGAAAAAATGTAAAATATGCCCCTGTTTGAATCAGTTTATTTATTATGTATGCTACGGTAAGTTATTAACAGCTTATTTTGTCAAAACCTTCATTATATCTATTTAGTTTACTGGTTTAGAGTTTCATCATTTACAAAAAGTTGGTTTATTTCAGTAATTTCATTCAAAAAGTGAAACATATGTGTAATGTAAACATTCATTCCGTGATATAGTTCAAGTGCTCTTATATTTCTTTTTCATTTGATTCAGCTCGTCTGCATTGTTGGGTCTGGCGTATGGCAACTTTCTCTTTATATTACCCGAGGGATTGGGGTTAGTTGTCAGGTGACTTGGCTGCCCACTTAAGAACAGGGATAACATAGTCCTTAAACGAGGGCCTTGGAGCTTTGGCCCTGATTTTAAGTCCTGTTGAAAAATTTAATCTGTATCTGCATAAAGTTGGTCAGCAACAGAAGAAGGAAATGCTCTAAAACGTCTGGATAGAGAGATACTTGGACCTTAAACCTCAGAAACCACACCAGCAAAATAAATAACACCCCAAATCCTCACTGGCTGAAGACATTTCAGAAAATAAGGTGGGCCGACACCAGAAGATGACCTGGTGGTACCACAAAAACTGACTGTGGAAAATAAATAAAAAAAATAAATAAATACATTGGACCAACAACAGAAGATGATCTGGTGCCTCAAAAACTCACCGACTGGACAATTTAAAAAAATACAGTGGACCAAGACCAGAAGATGATCTGCCACCCCAATAGCTCACTGACTGTGGACAATTAAAAAAAAATACAGTGGACCAATACCAGAAGATGATCTGGCACCACAAACCTTCACTGACTATGGAAATTAATACAGTGGACCAATACCAGAAAATGACCTGGTGCCTCAAAAACTCACTGACTGGACAATTAAAAAAAATACAGTGGACCAACACCAGACGATGATCTGGCACCCCAAAAGCTCACTGACTGTGGACAATTAAAAAAATACAGTGGACCAACACCAGAAGATGATCTGGCACCCCAAACCTTCACTGACTATGGAAATGAATACAGTGGACGAACACCTAGAAAATGCTACCCCAAAAACTCACTGATTATGGAAAATTTAGGCTGGACCTCTAGCTACATGAATTCTGTGTCTCTCCTCTCTTCCTCCAGACCGTAAAACCTCGATTTCCAAAGGAAAGACAAAGTTTACTTTAATCAGCATAACTTTGGAGCACTCAGCAGAAGTCAAGTCCTTTTTGTCTCTACCCCAGGTGAGATGCTTCTGACGCAGTGTCATACTCGTATTACCACATATTTGTGGTTGTAGAAAGCCTTCACCTCTTTACTAATGTGCTTGGACACAGAACCCTTGACCTTTTGTGCCTTTGTCCTCCATGTTCAAGGTGCCAGTGGTCACTAGACGGAGATGATACAAAATGTTCTGATGAAGTGACTTCATATTGGACAGAAGGGTACGTTTCTTGTACCATAATATAATGATGGAATCATGTAATGAGTAATTTGATAAACTGTTATCTCAAAAAGAGATTATTAAATAAAAAGTGCTTCAATGCTTTTTTGTCATGAGAACTTTTACCTTTTATTATACGTTATTTTGAAATCTACTTGATTGTTTTGTACAGTGCTACTCTGCTGGGGTTTGTCTATAAAGCACTTGAAGATTCACAGTTCAGCATTCTGCTCTGAGTCTCGATGTGCTCTCCGTCACAATTCATTTTTTTAGAAAAACCCACCACGCTTACCTGGAGCTCTCTTATGAAGAACTATGATTTATGGATTCTGGAAGAGTGTGACACGCTGTACTTTGAGTTTTAGAAATTCTTATATTTATTTCTTTTGCCAGTGCATTCATCTGAATACTTCTCGCGCTGGTGAAGTGCTGGGATTTTACTGAGGAGATTTGAGCACATTGTGCATCATTTTCAGCTCAGCAGCTCCTGCACACTCTGCTCGGAAAAACCTTTCAGGTCGGTAATTAAAATGAAAGCTTGCTACCTGTAAAATCCTGGAAACCTGAGGTGAAAGACTGGATGAATGCAGAGAGCATGAAATGCTGCTTAGTTATCTGATGGTGTTTGAAATGCTCATGCAGTAGTATAAAAAGCACACCACCATGAAGGATGAACTTCCTGGACATGGATGGAGTGAAGAGTTTCCTGGCGAGGGACATAAATGTTCAGTATTGCGGTGATTATGTTTGTGATGGAGGTGTTAGCGCTTCAGTGGAGGCAGCTGTGCAAAAGTGATCCAAGGCTTGCGGCAGTTATCTCTGATGCTTAAACTGGGCTTCATCGAGGCTTGCTTGAGGCCAACAGGAGGCAAGGGTAGAGGCATATATGACCAGTTTACGCAATAGCTTTGGCTTTTTAACCCTTTATGACCTGCCATAGACCCATGTCTATGCATAGTTTAAATTTTTACCTGCTGTGGTGCCATTTTTTGGAATATTTTAAATTTCCATACATCAATAAAAGCCGTATATCCTAGATTTTAATAATAATAATAGAGATAGTTCAATATTAACTGAAGAAAGTGTCAAAAACACACACACACAAAAAAAAAAAACTACAAAATGTAAGTTTTTTTCTTCACATATTTTTTCTAAACACATTTCATAGCTTCATCCTTCAATATTGTGAATGTAAAAAAGTTGCACAACATGCTTTTGAAACAGTAAATTTATTGTGAGTGAATTCATTCCTTTATTTTTGAGATACACTCGAATTTATGAAGTGACAAAAAACTAAAAATTTTGCATAAAACACCATGAACATCAAAATAAACTATTTACAACTGCAATCAAATAGTAAATTGAAAAAAAAAATGTTTCTAAGATACTTTTGATCATAGATAGTTTTGTATTAGTCAATTGTAATTAATATACAGTGCAATAAATAACAAAAGTGAAATTTCTACTGTGGTGAATTTTTTATTAGGGATACAGCAAGGACAATTCTTTGTTTAGTGATGAAAAATAACAAGATTTTTGGAGGTTTAATAAAATTGTGTCATTGCTACGTAGATTCTTCCAGTAGGGGATATGAGGGTTGTTTCATTAAAAAAATAACACCACCGCAGGAAACAGACACACCGACAGTGCACTGCACACTCACAACTTCAGATGCTAAACATATGTATGTTATACTGAGCAGATTCACATCTCACCTCACAAAGCACACTTTCTAGCATAGACCTGATTAGTTTCATATCATATGAATATCTAGTAGATCTTTGAGAGTCTAGTAGTATCCTTTGAGACACTTACATAATAACAGGCATTTCCGAATAAAACATTTATGCTGGCTATGAAAAAGTAAAGAGGATCTCCAGAGCAATAAAGCTGAATGTCTAGAGCAGGATGTGCGGTGTTTGCATCATGAACGGGAAGCCGCGCATCGAGTGGGATTTGCAGAAGCAAGAATGGATGGTCTCTGTCAGAGCTTATTAGAAAGCCGTTTGGTTTCCCGCTGGCATTAGCTCCGGTGAAAGAGCTCAGTGCCAGGCCTGCAGAGGTTCACTGTTTTTATTCCTGCATGAAAATAGAGGCTTGCCTCATATTTGCAAAGTGAGTGCAAACTAATATCGTAGATTCTAAAGCTACATTAAATTCACTTAACAGTAGCGTGAAACCCAAATCGGATTTCTTGTTGAGTAAGCAAGGTCGGCTGTGGCTATTTGAACCAGAGAAACTCCATATGCCAACTTTCCCCATCACACTCCTGTCCAACACAGCATAGAGATCACACCCTGGAAGCAAACAAAGGGGTGGAGTGATTTTTCTTAGAGAAATATGAATTTGATATTGTACCCATAGACAATAAGCATAAGGTGCACATTTTTCCTGGGATCAGGATTGAACTCTGGAAGCCTTTTAGTTTAAGCCTTATGTTACCTCTTGCATCAGGCAACAGTATAAAGACATTTGCAGTATGATAAGAATTAGTAGCTCGTTGAGTGAACCCTTTACTGCTTATGCTAAGTAAAAGTGTCCAGTGTTTATTATCAATTGAGAAGGTATATTTTTTACCATAACAGGAGCTAGGCTGAAGCCGCGGCCTCTCTTACGGCAGTGACCGCTTTCCGCTCCGCGGGCGCTCTGCATTCGCCGTATAAGACGCACCAACTTTTCCCCCTCAGTTTTGGGGAAGAAAAAGTGTGTCTTATACGGCGAAAAATACAGTATTTATTTTTCTTGAAATCGAAAATAAACTATAAGTACACCTCTTGTGGCTTACTCAATGTGTGACAATGCAAACATGAACATTTCCACGCAAGTCAAGAGTCTATGTCTCTCTGAATCTCACAAACTATACCAAACTAAAACCAGAAAATAGAATTTAATTTTCATCAATATTAAGTGTGCCTCTCGCCCAATGTGTGCTGGAGATAGGCGAAGCGGGTATGAAAATGAATGAATGAATATTAAGTGTAAATTTGACTTTTTTGACTGTACAGATTAATTGTCCAGCTCTAACTATTCAGAAACAAGACTTTAAAAGGGAAAAAAAAGCATTTTTTGTGTACCAGCTTTCTGTTTAAATATCTAATCCGGTGCAGCCTTTAAATGCATTTGTTTTTTTAATTCTGCCTTATGTTCATTAAAATTAAAGTTATGTTTCTAGCATATTGGCATTTCTAGATGCAGAAACTGTAGCATTAATAACCTAGCCTACAAAATTGAATGGGGAAAAACTAACCAAAACAATGTATATGAACAATTCAACCAGTACAGCTTAGAGACCTCTACCTCGGGAACCAGGTGGAGACTAGGTTTAAGGTCCAGAAGCTTCTAAATTGTTTCTCACAGAAAACTTCATCAATTGGACAACTGGCAATACAATAAATTGCCAGAAGAAATCTGTTTATTCTTTGACAGAAGAGATCTTAATTGTAAAGCAAGTGAATTGTAAAAATCTTATTGATACATTAATGCAAAGATTAAATTTAGTTTCTCAGGTTAGTCGTCCGCTAGATGTTTGGACCTCTTTCAATTCTCCTTCTCTTTTCCCTCTATATATGAATACAGACTCTGTACTGGCTACCTGTTGGAATAGTTTGTTTGTCTTAGTATTTTATATTTATAATAAAATTAACTTAGCACACTGGTGCTTTATACTGTCAACATAGTGTATGCATTTGGTGTGATTTTACTGTACGTACGATTAAGTTGGTGAAGAATATGATTGAATATAAAAAACTCTAAATACACCTTAAATTGTAGAAATGATCTGTATCCTTTAGAATACAGTAAATGTTTCTGAGACATTGATTCGAAACATTTGTTCGACTTCGCTGGTTGTTTTACTCTACAGTTCTATTAGTGGATATCTCTAAAAGTTTCCTGTTATTATTTAAATTGTAAATAAAGCAGAATGTTAGCGGCTGTTGAACAAAGAAAGAATGACGATACCCACCTATTAGATAATTTTGATTTCAAATATAATGTGTAGGTTTCATAAAGTTTATTAGTTTTTATATATTTGGATTCAAACTAACATTACAAGAGTTATGAGACAAAGATTGCACTGTAATGTAAATTAAAATGTGAAATAATGTAAAATTGTCTCTTAGTTGAATTTTACAGACCAATTCGGTAAAATAAAATGGTGAAACGAAGGGAAAACCCTGGGATGTACGACACTTTTGCGATGGCTTGTGTTTTTCATAATTCTGGCCCTAAACAAAACACAAATTACAATTTAAAAAATTACATAGTTTTGACGTTGTCTTTCTTTTTTGGGAGGGGTGGGGGGGATTTATGATTTTTTTGTTAAATATTAAAACCATAAAAACAAAAATTGCAGTAAAAATGTTCACAATTTGCTACTCAGAATTTACTGATGTGGAAATATTTAGTAATGTAATGAAGAAAATGGATAAAAAAAATCTGGGGTTGTACTAAAAAATATCAATCAATGTCACAAAAACCATTTTAAAGATATTAAAAATTATTCAAATTAAAATTATTAAAATTCCTAAAAGCCAGGGAATTTTCATAAGTCAGTTTTTCAACAGGGAGTTGCATCACTTGGATCTTTAGAAGGCCATGAGAAGAGCAAAGGTAAGTTCTCGCATTTTTTTTATTTACATTCTTGATGTTGGGATGATATCTTGGAGCACCATTCAAAAAAAATACTATCCTGTTACTCAAATTTCAGAGAATAAAGTAGTTTAGTTTTCAAATGAACATTTTGGGTAAATAACAGAATTTTCAGAGTTTCCTGGTTCTTTAATCATCTCCATGTGGCTATTTAGCATTTACTGATTAATTAAATGCTATAAAATCACCACCCATCTTTTTGATTAAAAATCGAATAAAACATTTAAATAAGTTACTTATTTAAGATTCATTTGGGACGCTATTTCAAGTAAAAAAAATATATATTTTGAAAAGTTAGTAAAACCAGATGACAACCATTTGGTGGAATGGCTCATAGAATGATTTGGGAGAGTGTTGAGGTATGGGAAAGAAAATGAGATCAGGAATCACAAATGCACATTTCATACATGTCTAGCTCATAGACAAAGATACCACAGAGCTAGACAAGTAAGTAAACACATTTTTAATTAGTTATTTGTTGCTGATAATAGCAAATGTTGATTTCTGTTTTGTGCAGAATAAAGAATAAATTGATGAATCTCTTGTAAGTCCAAAATTATCCAATCATAGGATATAACAATCATGACCAATGCTAAATTGAGGATAAGTAGAGCCGTCAAAGCCACTCAAGCCTCGTCTGATACAGACCCACTGTCGCTTTTGCTGCACTAGCATTCGTCTGCTCGCTGGCTAATTATCTGCTCCGTGATACACATTCAAGAGCAGATTGGGGGGGACACTGAAATGCTGACAGTAAGGCCTTTCCCCCAAGCTGACATGGAGAGCAAACATACACAAACAGTGTTATCGTTTCCTTCAGCCATCAGCAGATGTCAGGCCGATGAGGGAGTGCGATTCTTTACTCCTCAGGGAAACCCCTAATTGGCCCAAATGTCTCGGTAAGCAGAAGGTATTCAGGTTCCTTCCCAGATCTGGGCATAATTGTCTGTGGTAAAATGTCTTGTGCTGTTACAGTGGACATGTGCATGCTTGTAATATGAAAAAGTAAACATTTTATTACAAATGGAACCATAGGACTTGAATGCTGTAATGAATTTAATGCATCCATAACCTGGAAACTGATCATGGTCATCCCCTCAAAACTCTACTCAACAATAAAAAAATTGCTGTCTCCTATTTTTGCCATATTTACTGTGTTGTGAAAACTACCTCAAAACCCAAACTGAGGATAATTCTGCCACTTTGTGGCGTCTTCACTTGATATTCTCCATCATCTTTGTACTCAAACTGTCATAAAGATGGTTTGTTTTATAGTCATGGTGGAGATTCTCTGATATGTATGACTTCAATCCAGAAACACTCTGCTACCAAACCAGCCAATCACAGAGCTTACAGTCTGTATCCATGCTGCACACTGTTATATTTTGGGGCCACCAGGCTCTTGCGCAGGGGTCTGCATCTACGTTTAAGTATACATTGAGCTATACTTTTGTTAGGGTTGAATATAAGGATGAGTTTTTTCAATTGTTCTTTAGTATATATATGACACAGCAAAAAGAGTTCAAAGGTGATTGGTTGATTCAAGGAGAGATGTGATGGTCAGTAGTCAAGTTTAACAAGGGATGAAGAGAAATTTTACAGTACTTCAAGCCATGTTTAGAAGCCAGACTTCTCAGTATGCATCATTATCTACTTGAGCTGACTTTAAATGTTGGCCAACTTTAAATCTGGCCAATAAGAGCAGTAAAAGAGAGAGGTGGAACCAAGTCACTACTTTCCAAAACAAGTCAAGTCCCTATTCAAGGTAGGGCAAGTCCAAGTTAACTCCCAAGTCAATGCAGGACAAGTCCAAGGTAAGTCCAAGTCAAGTCAGGGAAAGTCCTCGTCAAGGAGGGGCAAGTCCAAGTCAAGGTAGCACAAGTCCCAATCAAGGCAGAACAAGACTAAGTCAAGTCAATGCAGGGTAAGTCCAAGTCTAGTACCAGGTCGATCCAGGGCAAGTTCGAGTCAAGTCCAAGTCAATGCAGGGCAAGTCCAGCTCAAGGCAGAACAAGTCCAAGTCAAGGCAGGGCAAGTCCCAGGTCGATGCAGGGCAAGTCCAAGTCAAGTCCCAATCAAGGCAGAACAAGTCTAAGTCAAGAACCAAGTCAATGCAGGGTAAGTCCAAGTCAAGTATCAAATAAATGCATGGCGAATCCAAGTCAATTGCAGAGTCAATGCAGGGCAAGTCCAAGTCAATTCCCATTTCAATACAGGGCTAGTCCAATTCAACTCAAAAATCAAGGCAGGGCAAGCCCAAGTCAAGTCAAAATCACTAAATTCTCATTCTTCAAATAAATTTACAAAAATGTAGGGTTCGTTTTAAGTTTTTTGAACAGATGTTTCAGCTGTATTGGGCTGATATGGTCAGATATATAATTTGGCTCAAGTTTTCCTTATGTTCTGCTTTAATACAGACTAAGCCTCCACTGACTAACAATATAATCAATCAAGAAGCATATCTCCTTGCTTTAAATTACTCTTAAGCTTTTTTTCCTCTATTGTTTATGAGCCATTGTAAAAATATTGTTGCACAATAGATTAAAGAAGCAAATGCTTAAAGAAACATCTGTCTTATTGACTACACGTGCAAACTGAGAGTGAAATGCGAATGGGTTATTTATCAAGTCTTTCCGTAGAAAAGGGACCAAGTTTGAATCAAGAGTAATTGGGGTTCAAGTCCAAGTCAAGTCGCAAGTCATTAAATGATTTCATATGACTCGAGTCCACTCGAGGCCTGAAGATTGTCACACCGTAAATGAAAACTGACCATTTTTATGACTTTGAATATTTTTCCTGTTGTAGGACCTCAATGAATAGAACAAAGAAAACTACAGTTAATGACACCTTTAACGTAATTTTGTCTGTAGCTATTAAAATATTTATTATCCTCAGCATACTGGCAATTGCAATTCCTGCAGGTCACATGCTCACAAGCACACACTAGGGCTAACTCTAGCCTCACGCAGGCCTTTAGCAGAGTAACCAAAGCCAGGAATATAAATCTGAATGACAGATGTGAAGCCAGAAGAGAAGATCTCCAGGATCCTTGTGCTTTCTGGAAAATATGATCTAAAACGCACCTCGGAGGCTCCAGACAAAACACAATTAGCCTGACTCCACAGGATGAAGATTAACACAGTTTGAACAATGATCCCGTCTTCATAATCGCTGCCATTTGTGTCAACAGATTAAAAATGAGGCTATTGATGGCATGATTACAGTAAACAAATGAACGTGTTGGTTTTGATTTAGAAGTGCCGTTAGCATAGATCGAGAATGCAAATTCTGCTTGGAGGTTATTAGCTAATTGTTTGTGGGATTTGGAGGGAAGTCGATTAAACCGAGAGGATTTGATGTAGTGTGTCTTGAAGCTTGCTAATAAATCTTTGGTGGCCTTTCTGTCAGAAATCAATAAAAGAAGAGCCCGACCGCATCTCCTTCAAAAACAAGTCTATCATGTCAGGACTGTGGGTTCAAATGTGAGTCCATCTCTAGTTCACACATGAATCTCCTCACAACCTTCTGTTAGTTCTATTGTATTTCATACACAGTATAGAACTTAATGTAGCTACTTTTTAACTTAGCACACTCATAAGAGAGAGTTTTGTTTTTGTCCTGTGACAAAAGACAGGAAGTGAACGGGAGAAGTTGGTTAAAAGTTACAAAATTTTAACCATACACAACTGCACTGAATATGTGTAAAGCTCCCTCACCACTACAACACTGGATCTTAACCCTTAGAAGTCTGGGGCCTTTTGAGCATATATTATTAGGGACAACCTCCTGCTTTCCCTCTTGAAGGCTAATTGGAAGGGACTGAACTGCAGTTCCTCTACTGGCCACTAGAGACTGGCTCCAGAAGTAAGCAGATTCTCATTCACTCCAATGCTTGAGGGCTTTCCTCCAGGTACTCTGGTTTCACCCACAATCCCAAAAATGTACGGTTAGGTTAACTGAATAATTTAAATTCTCCTTAGGTGTGAATGTGTGAGTGAATGTTGCCCTGCGATGAACTGGAGACCTGTCCAGGGTCTACCCCTGCCTCTCGGCCAATGTGTGCTGGAGAAAGGCTTATTCCAAAAGGGAATAAGCAGGTTGGAAAATGAAAGAATAAATACATTTACACAATAAACTAAACATTTAAAACAGTTTTAGTAGCAATGCTTGATATAATTTTTTTAGTACAACCCCAGGTTGATGTTTTTTTTTCTTCATTACGTTACACAATAATTCCACAACAAACCTTAAAGTGTACAAAAAATATAATTCAAAGTATTAGATTGTGTCATTTTTCTAACATGTCTAACAAAAAAAACTAATAAAAAATTGCTTAAAGGCAAAGACAAGGTCGAAACAATGTGAAAATTTGATATAAAAAACAGACAAACCTCTCCTAAACCCTATAGACGGTTCCAAGCACTTGTTCCATTGTGCTTTGAAAAACACAGATCTAATCACAGGTCTTGTACTTACAAGGGTTATCCCATCTTTTCACCACTACATGGCACTGATGGCATAGATTT
Organism: Danionella cerebrum; assembly: GCA_007224835.1. Classification (NCBI taxonomy): domain Eukaryota; kingdom Metazoa; phylum Chordata; class Actinopteri; order Cypriniformes; family Danionidae; genus Danionella; species Danionella cerebrum. The sequence continues at coordinate 2,015,220 of SRMA01027336.1, forward strand.
GGCATCTGTAAAATGAAACTGGAACACATTTTCTTACATTTTAGTTCTGATTTCGCATTTTAACTTGTTTGAAACCAAAACTAAATTGTAACCCCTAATTCTATTTAGTATGTCATTGAGTGATTATTTTATTTAAATCAATTCATTAGCAGCAGGGGTGGAAATAAGTACCTACTCCACCTACTATCATATTCCTTAGTATAGGTCACTCAATATCTGGTCATAATGTAAGCTGCACTTTTTGAATAAGACAACGTTTGTATTCTGTTCCATGATTAGTTAATTACGTATAGTTCCTAACATAATCAATAAATATTTCTCTGGTACTACAACATACAGCATAGTTCTATCATTCTACAATTTAAAAAGGAATAATGTCGAATTACAATAGATTGATGTAGCAAATCTTTTCATTCATTTATTCATTTTACACCGTTTTTTTCCATAAGTGTCACAGGATGCTGCCGGTGACACTCTCCACGGTACATTTTGGGTACATCCACAGAAGAGATTTGCTAAAATAACAATTTAATCAATTACTCATGTTATTTTAAATCAAAGCTGTATTATTTAAAAATGTCGGAAAACTAGTCATTCCAGTGATGTTTTCTACTGGTTCATGTCCTCTTTCTTGTCATAATACCCAATGTGTGTTTTTAAAGTTTAAATAAACTCATCTTGTTTTAATGTAGTACAATGTCTGGGATGCTTGTAACATTTGTTTAAACCTCTCCTCTGAGTGAAATGTGCTATTTTTTGGATGGAGTGAACATATCAGTTATGGAGCCATGTACATGATAAGTCTGTATTGTTGCTTTTCCCCTCAATAATCTTGAATATTCAAAAAAATTTCATGCAGAGGCTCTCTATGAAATATCTAAAGCTGCATGTTATTTGCCAAGGCACAAAATAAACAGCAAGTGTTTGCTGTGTTTGTTTGCACTTCTATAATTATCCATCCGCTCGCTGTTGTCCCCTGGCTTTTCCTGTTATCAGAAAATGTCTTGGGCGTAAGATAGGAGGCCATTTGCTTCAGTTTCTTTGCTTTCCTGCTATCAGCACTGAACACATGGACATGGAACGCTTTGGCGGAGACTGTACCCGACAGGTGGCCGGCGGATAAAAGTTGCAGCAACAGTGTTTGAACTCAAGGTCTTCATTTCATAGTATCAATATCTAAATATAAGCTCTGATGTGAACCTGGACATATATGTAATTCAAGCACTGTGTGGTGATAACAAACCTGGTTTTCCCATCATATTATAAATACCTACGCAGTGATACTGGATGTGCACCACCAGTCACCGTTTTTTTGTCATAAAGAATGATTTTCGTGATTATTTACACTGTTGATGCTCACTGAAAACATCAAAACCATGCATGGAGCCACAAAATAGCCACTCTTTCTTTGTTTACGGTTTTGAAATTTGAGCTTCTCATTGAGTTTCAAAAGGTAGTCAGCTGAACAGCTTTCTAGTTCTTCAGCACTTCTTGGTGTTTTTGCCCACCCTGAGTGGATTTAGGACTGGTTACTACGGAGGACTGAAAGTAGAGGCAGTACAACGAGGTAGTGTTCAAGGTTTAGACCTCAGTGACATGGCAATTCTGCAGTGATGAGGCAATTTGGGACAGTTCAGGAAGGAATCCAAAGGTCGTTACTCTGAGCTGGTGATCATCTAAGGTAAGTGTTAAGTCTTCCAGAGATTGAGTCCTCGCCATTGCTTCTACCATCAGGCAAGAAGGGGTGAGTAGCGATCCGGAAGGGCCACATTCACAGCCAATGATCGTCAACACACCGATATAGGAGCACCACATGGAAACCTGATGTGTGAGCACAAGAGAGGTTTGTGAGGAGAAAGTCACATAGGGATCATAAGGAACACTGGTGAGGAAGCCTGGATGTGGGTTTGAGGCAGGGCTGGGCTCTGTGGTGTACATTGATGTGCTTGAATGAAAATCAATTTTACGTAATATGTAAACGCTGCCCCGTTTCTGTACAATGCTCTCTCGCCGTGTTAGCTTCCAAAAGAAGAAAGAAGCTTCAGTATAATCTGCGCACCTCACCATCCACTCTTCACGTTTGCCGCATATTTAAATACAAAGCGAGCTGCAGTTTTAACAGAGGGACTCGATATCTTGCACAGTTTACAGATTGATGTCTATCTGGGGTTGACATCACTGGCCCCACTGTTGCGCCCCCTGCGACACATATGTAGGTTTCGCTACACTGTTAGATTTACCAGCCCTCACGAACATTGTGACACCCGTTCATGCATTATTATTAATAAAACAACTGTACACTTTGTATTTTGTGATTCAAATTAAAACAAAATAACAATTAGACCAAAATGTATTATTTAATAATATTATAGCAATATTATTTTTTTATAATATTATAATCGAAGTTCGAGTGTGTTTTGAACATTTTCTTTGTTATCTGCAGAAAAAAATCTTTTTAAATCGAAGATCGATTTTTTTTTTACTTATTTCAGTTTCTTTACTAAATGTAAAAGTTACTGGATCTGTTAACAGTTTCATCATGTCCATTAAGACTGACTGGACTCGAGTGGTCACCACGTGTGTTCATTGTAATGTTCATTTTACCTTTTTATCGTTTGCATTAACTATCTGTTTGAACTGATGAGCCTCTCCACAAGGACATGGATGAAATTATACTCAAGTCTTGATCTTCATTTGCAGGGTCATCCTCTTGTGAGCCAGTTCAGTTGAGTGCATGTATGGCAAGCCTTTTTAACATTTAGACCTTTGACATGACAATATATGTAGAGATATGAACAGTTGTATTCTGACTTTCTGACTATTCTGAGATTCTAATTGCACTAGTAAGAAAGTGAATGATAGATTTCTCCAATTATATTTTGACTATCAGCTAAATATTGAAACATATCTCCAAATGATTTATGATTAGTCATAACTATATCTGGAGATATCTACTTCCATTGAAAAGTATTTGCAGATATCTTCAATTGATTTTTTTTTTGACTAGTCACAGATGTATTTAGAGATAACACTTAAATTTTTATCAGTTATAACTCTTTCAAAGATATCTGCAATATAATTAGAGATATCTCTAAATTAGTTACGACTAGTCATACATGTAATTGTAGATATCTACAATTGTAATTTTGATAGTCACAAATGAATAAGAAATATCTCTAAGGATATCTGCAGGCATCTTTAAATTACAAATTAGATATATACAATTATATTTTTACTAGTCATAATGAATTTCTTTAATTGAGTTGTAACTTGTGTAAATTATAATTAGAGATATCTCTATATGACTTATGACTAGTACAAATATAATTGTAGATATTTATAATTAGATCTAATAAGATTTGGGGCTAGTGAAGATATATTTAGAAATATCTTTAAATACATTTGCGACTATTGTAATATCAATTGAAGATATCTGCGATGAACATTAGTCCTAGTCAAAAATATTTTGTAGATATCTTCAATGCATGTTTGGACTAGTCACATTCAGATTGTAAATTTCTCAAATGCAATTGCGACTATTCAAAAAATACAGTTGGAGATTAGATTACAGTTGGACTAGTCAAAATTTAACCTCTTCAGTTTGAGAGTCCCTGGTACCGGGGACTTGCCCCCTTGTGCGTTACATTTTCCCTGAGAATAACCCACACATATTAAATACTGTTGTGTTCAGCGGAAACTCCTCTATAAACGTATCTTATTCAATTTCATATCTATGAACCACAGCTCTAACGCCATGCAAATAAACAACAACATATCCGGAGGATAATTCATGACCAAGTTTTTGTCCAAGTTTTTATGTATCCACAATATAAACGGAAACACCAAAACCAAGGCATCAAATGAAAGCTAACAACCAGCTAAATCCAGCGATATGTAACTCATTTACATTGCATAAAGTATTTCAGAGCAGGGAGCGAAAGTTCCCCTAAAAAAACGCCAGCAAAAACCAAGCAAGCATGTAAATCTTGTCTTACCTTTGCCGTTTTTTCAACAAAAAGTTATTTCCATAGCGATAAAAGTCTGTTTGTTGTTATGTCCGGTCAATAGCTTCGCGGAAACTCCATTTTGGCTCTTTTCTGTAGCGTTGTGCTCTCATAACATCACCAAATATGGAATCACTCCCTGTGCGTAAGAGCGGGTCTCTCCAAGCTGCGCGTCGTGTGATTCGTCGGCGATCCTGTCCGTCTCAAAATGGTGGAGATCATTGGCTTCTCCAGATTCTCCCCAAGAACCTATCTTCATTTTGATACCAAGATTTGCAGTTTAGACCTTGTAAAAGCTGAGAAATGCCTTAAAAAGTAAAAGTATAGGATTTTCGGAAAATAGGCATCAGGGCTTAAGAGGTTAACCATGACTAGAACTGAAAGAGGTTGTTAAAAAGCTTGCCATATGCTTTTTAGAAACTGTTGTTTGGGTCACAAGTTTTTACGGAACCATTTTTTAACATTGTTTTTTTTTGTTTTGTTTACTGTTTTTTTCTTCAGTCCTCACTAAAAGTGTGCGTAACATTCTAAACTATACGGCTTCTGAGTAAATACAATAAAACCAGAAGTTGACACCTACTGACCAAGGCTCATTAACGGTCATGATCTCGATTTTATAGACAAAAAATAAATAAAAGCAAACTCTTAGCTGAACTATGTGTTCTCGCTTGTAACTCTGCTCGTATGTACTACAACAAACCCAGCCAATCAACATTAATATTTCACCCCATTCCACTCTACTGCCTGGAGGCGTATGAGGCAGCCTTTGGGCTCAGGCTTTGTGGTTTGTGTTTTTTCTAATTAGTGACCAATATTAAACCACAGCCTATGCTGTTCAGTAAAAATTCTAATATGGCAATACATGCTGAACACTCATACATGACTTTACACTTTAATTATCTTTTTGGAAACTTTTAAAGTAATGAAAGACAAGGGTCAACTGGGTACCAACCCGATGGTCTCAACCCCACAAAGAAAGCAAGAAATTCGACAAATGTACGCTGCATAACTTTGAAGTGAAAATAATTTCTGATGACTAGATCATGATAAGAGCCAAGCATTCACAGCTGTCATTTTCGAGGAACCTAACATTTAAAACATATTTAGGGTTATTTCATATTTGAACAGTTTGTTACAAAAATGGCAAATATGAGTTACCACCATAGTAGATTCACTTCTAATCAAAGTGCAACAAATAAAATCGACCAATCTACGATTCCAACACAACAGCCCGAATGCCATACCCCCAAAGAGAGCTCTAGCAGATGGGAAATGGGATGAGGAGCAGTTTGGCTTCATTACCAGAGTGTCACGTGGAAGCTTATTTGTGGGGTAAGGCAGTTGATGTGCGAAAAGAGAAGGGGGGTGGGGCCAAAGTCTTTGACAGGCCCATGCTTTACTAAAATCGAAAGAGGACTATACCAGACCACAACGCAAGTACCGTACAAGTGACTTTAATTGGGGGGACCCAATTAAAGGTGCATTACTTAGGATAGGTGCATTACTTGGATTTCAAAATTGTGCTTCTGATATTGGGCCTGGCATAATGGCCCTTCAGGTCCACTAAGGAGTTAGCCTATGAAACAAACTGACACCAGTCTGCGTCGCAAGATAGAGGGAAATCCTTCAGCAGGTGATTGGGCTACAATGGTGGGGTGGTAGAGGGTGGGTAAAGGTTAATTCATGGACAAATTCAATGGTAAACTGTGAGGATTAAGGGTGGGTGATTTATGTTAAGGTAAGTTCCGAGAAGGGAGAGATGCTTTAGTGTCCGGGTCAGCATGGGGTGCCAAGGTTCTAAAGTTCTAAAACAATCGGATTTGTAAAGCCAGGAACATGTTCTGCTATGAATCGTTGTAAGCTGCAATACATGTTAGCCTTTTCATAAAAGGTAAAAAGGGAGGAGGCGCTAACATGGCCTTTGTTGAGGCAGTTGACCACTGCTTGATTGTGGCAATTCACTAGGGTATAGAGTGAAGCCCATTAATGGCTGCAACTTCCCATCACTCCATCCATTTCCCAAACTGCTTATTCTCTTTTGGGGTCGCAGAGATCTTCCGGTGCTTATCTCCAGCGCACCGGGTGAGAGTCGGGAGTACACCCTGTACAGGTCGCCAGTCCAGGCTGCGACTACCAATAGATAGAATTCAAAGAGGTCTGATTATGGTGTCTGGGGTTTCAAAGTAAGGAGGGCATGTGGAAACAAGAAGCCTCCAAAGTAAATGGTGACTGTGGTAAAGTAGCTAGATTTTGAAGTTTTGGAATCGGATTCTAGTTTGTGGGCTACAACAGGTTCGCGCCTAAAAGACAGAGTAAGTCCCTTTTAGAGGAGAGTTTGGACAGAACGAATAGAAGGCAATACATGTTTATAGGCAACTGAGGGAGAACTCATCTAGAGAGATTAGACTGCTGGGGGTGTTTGATTTTTGGGGTGAGGATAAATCAACAATGAGCTGCATTTTGTTTGAGAATTTTCTCTTGGCAATGAGGACAGAGCGAAAGGATTCGCAGGGGGAGAGGTTAAGAGGGCATTAGGACCCAGCTGCCACCCAGATAGGATGAGGTGCTCAACTGATGGATCTGAAAAAGGGAATCCTTGCTTGCTGCAACAGTGAAGGGAGCTAGCCATGGTGCTGAAAACTTAGGAACAACTCCTGGAGCTGGCTGTTGAGTCACTGATCTGACGGCTTTGAAAAATGGCTGAGCTCTGTTTTTCTCCTCCTCCTTGGTGCGCTCGGCTGAGTAGATTCATAGGTGCTGGAGTCCGAGGAATCCGATAACGTGTCCTTGCTCGTGACTTTGTTAGAGTTTCATAAGTTCCGCTTTGCTGGATTTATTGGTAGGGCAAACTTTAATTTTCGCCAGCTCTTTCATAAGCCTTTGAATAGTTCAGGCACCAGTGGAAGAGAGTGGATTCAGGCAGGGGACTTTACTGGGCTTGGAGGTGCCAGTCCTCGAGACACGATATTGGGGGATTCTTCTAGAGGGGAATTCAGATGTTGAGGGGAAGGTTGGCGGCTGGTGCAGCGATCAGGTGGCAGCAGAAGAAAGCATGTTTACGTTAGGCTGAAGATTTCTTGTCGGAAATTAACAAAGTGAAGGCTTGAACGAGCGAGAGCTGATTGGAAGTGACCGAAGTCAAATGAAAGATGGAATATATCAGCTTTTAAAGAAGAATGGAAATATGATAATTAGGAGGTTGCACATCCTAATTATTGACCCCCAAAACATGTACTTTAAACATTCCTTAATGTTGCCTTTATTGTCATGACCTGCACTCAGAGTGTAGAACTGCATCAGTGATGAAATAGAACTATCCATAACAGTCAATGTTTTTTATATATGCGACAGACAAACAGATAGAAGTCCTGAAGAGAAAGGTAAAAGGGAAAGAGTGCAATCATTACATTGGGAGTTAATCTTCTCAAAAGCACTTAGGGATTTATTCAGAGAGTGTGCGTGACTTGAACGGCCCTCGTCCACTCAGAGGAACCCAAAGGGGAGAAAAGGGGATTATCAAAATCCTTTTATAAAATATTGATTTTAAAAATGCTGAGACATCTTCAGATTTCATGTCTTTGTGTTTGAGTTTATAAATGACGATGGGCAGTTATTATTTTATTTAATTTCTACTTTGTTAATGAATGTCAGAAAATTGTCAATTCGTGAGCTTTGCTGTGATTCTTGAGGAATCTAATAAACAGCCAAAGTGTGATACTTGCCTTGGATTTGTTGGGTATAAAATTAATCACATCTAAACCGACCAAGGTTCCAAAAGTGACATGAAGTGTCCCCTAACATCCCAGAAAGGGATCAGATGTACTTCCCTTTGTTACAAGATCAGTTTGCCTCCCAAAATACATACATGACCTGGGGTTTCATTTATCAACATTGCCTATAGCGAAACATTTTTTAAAAATTGCAGTAAATCAGTTTTAACAGCTCTAACATTCTAATTTACAAGCAGCGAAATGACCATGGGAATTTTGTGTTACTCAACGCAAGTTTAAATTTGTTTGTTGTGATGAAGTGAAGCAGCACATCTTTGCTCCGTTAAGTCTATTGCTCTAGCACTGACCAAGGACCTTAGAATGCACATTAATAAACATTATAAGTCATTCAAATGCAACCACAACATGTGATCGTGATTAGAATAATGGTGATGAATTGTTTATTTAGTAAATTTCATAGTTTTGTGAGCGCGCACATGAAATTCCACATTGTAGAAGTAGTGTGACATCACTCAGGAGCTGAACCCCTGACATTAGTTCAATTAATAGTGGAGTTTTATTCAACTTATATAATTAATAAGTAATAATATAAATATATTATTATTAATAATAATAATAATATAATTAATGCTTAGTTGGCAATTTAAACGTAAAATATTTTCTCTCTTTTTTATTTTTAAGTTAAAAATAAATCAAATTCAAATTAATTTGCATTTAAAAAAGCGCTGGACGATAAATCATTTTTATCAATCAGTGGTGGACAAAGTACACAAACCAAGTACTTGAGTTAAAGAAGAGAAAAAGCACTCACGTAAAAATTTCACTTGAGTAAAAGTACAAAAGTATTTGCCTTAAAATGCTCTTAAGTATCAAAAGTACTATGATTTATTACGGCTATAATATACCAATATTTTTGCCAAGACTCTTGCTCAAACAATATGTGAAAAGACGAATGATGAAGTTGACACTTATTTAAATAACCTTTTAATGTCTGAACTATTAAACACAGGTTCACAAGTTTTCTTTGACTATATTTTACCTAGATGTGTAAATATAACCTGGTCATATCAGCTTACCGTCACAGAAACTAGTTTCGGGAGTTTCTTCCATCATTTATTAAGGCGTCTCAAAAAACACTGGTGTTGAACTGACACCGAACTGCATTTGATGTAAGTAGAGACCAGCAAGCGACAACCAAAACAATTCAGAACAGAGCGAGCACTGTACTCTGAGTGGTGGCTCCCCCATGCTCGACCAATTATAATTTTTATCCACTCATAAAAAAGGAACGACTGATTTCGCAAAATGTAGTTGAGTTAAAAGGAAGATATTTTACACTGAAAGTGGCAACAGCAGTTTTAACAGAGCGACTCGCCATTTTGCTCTCTGACATGGACCGAGGTCGATCTGCGGTGACATCTGTGGAACCAGTATCGTGCCCATGTGACATGTTGGTTTTGCTCCCCCGTTAAATTTACATTGAACCTATGCTCGCCATGGAATCGCGAATAGTGTATTAAACATCTACATTCCATGCATGTTTAAAAGTTAATACAAGCGCCAAACTTACAGGAAATTAACAAATAAACTGTTTTAAAGAGAGTTAATGAAAGATATTTGTGCACATGCGCGCAACCGGTCTCCAGTGTCCTTGAAGACGCATTTAAGTGACACATTATTATTATTAATAAAAAAATGTACACGCTGTTTTTTGGTGTTTTATTTAATTTAATTGAAAACAACAATTAGAACAAAATGTATGATTTGAACATTTTCTTTTTTTAACTGCAGGTTGATTTAAGTACGGGTGAAAAAAATCTTTTTAAATTTGTGAAAAAAATCTGGGAAGGCTCAGCCCTAAAATAAATGATTCCTTTTTTATTTATAAAAAGCATCCACACAAAAGAGTGCATAGAGACTTGTGAGGCCATCAAATATTCTCCTACTAGATGTTTTGCAAGAATTCAACACTGTTTCATTAACCATTCTTTCCTTTAACTAAAGGACTGGATGACTTAGTGACTGCTTGGCATTTAGACTCCTGTCCTTTTCCTTATCTTCAAAGCAACAGCACTGAACGTCAATGAAAGTTCGCCTGTGTTCGGCCACAATTGTAATTTTAAATCAAACACTAAATATTTTTCATTTACACCTGGGATTTGAAAATGGATGGAATAAAACTGAATGCAAATGTAATTAAAAGATAAACTGACCACTGCAAATTCAATTATGACCAGCTGACGATGACATTTTAATTATTAATTTGTTGGAAATGCCAACTGTCACACAATGTCTATGTAAATGTTGAAAAGTCACGTTGTGATGGTGAAATTAACCTTTAAATTGCTCATGATCCATGCATTTTAATGAAATTATTTTTGTGCCAATAAAACATATGCAATTTCTGTTGAACTGAACAAAAATAAATTGATAAAGGAAAAAAAAACTGAACACATTTTCAGTTTCATTTTTGCATCTCAGAGTTTTGATAACTTTTCGGTCAGCATTTTGCTTTCAACATTTTCCTTGGCGATCCTGAAAGTTACGTGTGTCATTCTGGCACGAATCTTCCATGGGGTCATTTTCCAACCCGCTTATTCTCTTTTGGAGTCAAAAACAATGTCGTTTTAAAGGTAGTTTATTGATTTTTTTTAACCTGAAATAGTGTTTGTTTAATTGGCATAAAATTTTTCTGTACCTTTTAACTTGTAACTAACATACTTGGATGAATTTCAGAGACTTAATCTTTCAATCAAAAAAAGTAGCGTGAAAATGCTTCCATCTAAAACAAAACAAACAAAAAACACTCCTTGCATCTGTAAAAGAGGTTTAAATTGCAGGTAATTAGAGCTTGGATCAGTTGGTCTGACGAAATGAATACAGCTACGCCTGTTCTGTGCGTGCTAGCTGTGAGTGCTCTGCCTTCGATTAGCCTCTACAGCAAATCTTATTTCTTAACACGCACTGTAATAGATACTGCTGGAAGAAACAAAAAGCTACTCATGCTCTCACCTTGACTTTGTGGAGGAGATTTGATAGAGATTAAATATAAACTGATGGGAAAAAGAATCTGCTTCAAAGGCCAGAGAGGAGATGTCTAGGTTTATGTCTATAACTAAAATGGCTTTACATACACTTTCGCTGTCCTATTGGAATGAATGAGCATATGCATCTAGCATCACTGCACTGTGATTTCCAGACTAGAAAGCACCACTTAATCAGTCCATGTGCCTCATGTAAGGACTTTCCCACTAAATTCATATTATGTATAACATTGTGCATTAACAAGAAGTTTATTGTCAAATGCGCAGCGTACACTGTACAAAGAATTCCAAATCTAGTCATTAAAAACTAGATTTGTTTAATCTACATATAAAATCTGATTTGTTCCTATGGATGGTCAAAATTGTAATTTTAAATCAAACACTAAATATTTTTCTTTTATACCTGGGAATTGAAAATGGATGGAATAAAACAGAATTCAAATGTACCGTAATTAAAAGATAAACTGACCACGGCAAATTCAATTATGACCAGCTGACGATGATATTTTAATTATTGTTTTGGTTAGAAATGCCAACTGTCACATAATGTATGTGTAAATGTTGAATAAATTGATATTTTGCTGTAGGACACTTTGACCCTTAGAAATTTTTTGCTATTCACTATTTGCTCTAATAAATGTAATTTTAAATTTAAAATTTACATTTATATTTTAAGTTTTTTTTGTGGCAATTCTTGATAAATTTTTTTTGTAAAAACCACTTCTTTTTTTACTAATATTCTTAAATGACATTACAAAGAATTCCACAACAAACCTGAAATTGTGCAAAAAGTAAAATTCAGAGTAGAAAAAAAACAAGGTCAAAACAACTACTGTCAGTGGTTCTTTCAATTTTATTATACTTAACATATACAATTATAGTGAAAATGATCAAATCATAGCATATTATAGTGACCTCAGTATCACCCAAAACAAATGTGTTTTTTTTATTTTGTATATTCCTTTTCAGTCGTTTCCGGAGACATCGGGTAACCGACTGATTATGAACGATTCGACTGAGAGAGACTGGGTCCGAATCTTAAATGGACAAATGAATTTGCGAGCATAGGTGATCAGCAATTAGCCGGTTATATAAACCGAGCTATGATCATACTTTTATTATCCCGGGTAAGTTTGCTCCTTATTCAAAGCCTTGCTATTAGTTTATGAAGGTTGCTTACCTTGCAATCCAGTGTAGAATTGCTATCCCAGATCCCGAAGTCTTTCGCAGCTTTGCCATCATTCCGTCTATTTTTCATGACACTATGAGCAAAGATCTGCAGTATTCCAGACTGTGCTGTATTTATCTCGTCGAAAGACGACTACTGTAGAGGGGTGCGCCCCTCAACCGAGGAAAGCAAGCGCTTTTCTGTGTTGCATAACTTCTTTGCATAATAGAATTTATCCGGGTAAGTGGCAGAAGGAGCACTCATAGAGATTTTACAACCTTAGCACCCAACCTCTCGGCCTGTATGAAAGGGCATGGCTCTTTACAGAGGATTTCCAATCAAGTCGGTTTCCAGATGAATCTGTGTCTGGAAGACACTGAAAGGGAAGGTCTAGGTTGCTTGTGTAACCTAGATATATCCCTTTGCCATGCCCTAGAGGTCATTGATCTGAGGTGCCAAGAGCTAAGTGGGCTCGGCTCCTTGGAAACAGTAGAATAAGCATAGCTGATTGCCTGGCTGATTGCTAATTAAGATAAGGACCCGTTCATTCTCAGGCGATTCGTTCCAAATCAATCGTTTTCCCAATGAAAACATCTCCGTTCCTTCCTTCAGGGAACAGGGTCAGGCAACTACCTAGCCGTTTTATACAACTAAAAGACAGTGGGTTTTGAACAGAGAGTATTCTGTTCTAATTGTGTGTCCCACGTACACAATGTAAACAGAGCGAAGAACAAGAAAGGAAACTCTCCATTATCTTCATTTATTTCTCTTTCTTTTCTGTAAAACTGAAACACACATGAAGTAAACACTAAGCATTATGACGAATGCTCCGCTAGCATTACAGACGCTTGCAATACACGTGCAACTTAATATAGTTTGCAACTATTTCTATCTATGTCACAGTCACAAAAAAAACAATAAATATTTACAGACAAAGCCTCTCCAAAGTACGATTGTAAAGAACCGAACACAGGAAAAAACATAAAAAAACATCTGCTTCCAAGCAATTAAGGAAATGAACTAAAAACGAAACCTAACTTTTACCGTAACAACACGTAATCTTTTACAACCAATAAGAAACTGAATATTTATGCATTATATTTCTGCTGCTATTGAAGCATTACACCAGCAGGTGTCGCCAAAACACGGAAAACAGCACATTACATTACAGAAAGGGAAAAGAAAACAACGCTTTGACTTTAAAAATGGTCCACTCCTAGCTCCATGCATAAACCCACTTTGCTCCTTGCACCTCTTCTACTCCACACCACTCACATTCACCAATGAGAAATAAGATTCTCTGGTCTAATGAGACCAAGGTAGAACTTTTTGGCTTTAATTCTATGCTGTAAGTGTGGGAAAAAAAACTGGTCCCATGCAGTCATAACAGTGAAGTATGGTGGTGGCAGCATCATGCAGTGGTGGGCATAACGAAAGGTTGAGCTTGCGGTTTATAAGATTATTTTAATTATCATAGTTATGTATAATTATTTTCATTATTCGAATTATCTTATTTTGCTGTGGATTTTGAACATGGTTTTTCTTCATCTTTTGATTGGATTTGTCCACATCTCTGAATGTTCAGGATTCTCTCAGTTATCTCAACTGTCACTCAAACAACCATTTGCATCATTATTTAAAACTTTGTTATTCAGTCAATCCCTAATTCCACTCTCTAAGTCTCTTTTATCCATCACATGTGTTTAGTTAACAGCTAAATTGCCCAGAGCAGATGCTCTCCTAGGATTGAGTATGATGAAGCATCAGTGTTGCTCAATGTGGACAGCCTAGTGAAATAAGAACTTTTGGAATGGCTAAAGAATTGAGTTTGATGCATGTGGTCTAGACATCGTGCCAACGCAGCAGAATATTCTTTATATATTTCAATAAAGAGACACATTTACATGTTTAAGTATAACAGCAGCCATTAAAATTTCACCCCACACAGAAAATCTGCCTTTTCTGATCTTCAGCTGGATTCCCGCCAGAGTGCATTGACGAGAGGAAAAAATGGAAAGAGCTGCAAGTTAAAAATAGATGCTGCTCTACATGTCTGCATTTGGTCTCAGTAGGCTGGAAATCTACCTCCTGGCCTGGGTTTAACCCTTGTTTAACACCAACAGATCACATGACCTTGGTATTAAAATGAGCTCATCTCAGACGAGAGTAGGGGAGACCGGATGATGTAACACTTTTTGACTCAGCTTCTTCCTTGCTAGAGTTAGGGCTGGGCAAGTTAAATATTTTAACTCAATTATGATAAACAAATTATTGTTTTGTCTACTTATAATTACATTTTCCAATCATAGTTTACTAAAAAGTTTTGTACAGTAAATGTGCTCATATATTACTAATAAGAGATGTTTTAATGAAGGGTACATTACTTGATACTAAAATAATTTAAGGAAATGGAGCGGGTCACTTGACTCTATGCGCTAGTGCTTTTAAAGGGAAGGTAATTGAAAAATTGACCCGGTAAAATGTGAACGAATATAGGTTCTGATAAATTGTCCAGCCCTATAGCTAGAGTACTCAAAATTTTACAATTTAGTATAATTTGTTTATTTTATAATATGGATTAAGTGAGAACAGAATGATTAAAAGTAGAATTTATGTATGCATCAAGAAAAATGATTATGGAATTACAACTACATATAGTTTTGCATTAGAATTAGAATATTCTCAGCAAAGTAAAAGTTTTTTTTTTTTTTCAAAAACAGTTTGAGGAGGAACACCTGGAAAGTTGGAGGTCAGCTCTAGAAAGAAGAGGAATGAAAGTCAGTCGCAGCAAGACAGAATACATGTGTTTGAATGAGAGAGAGAGAAATAGAACAGTGAGGTTACAGGGGGCTGAGGTCAAGAAGGTGCAGGAGTTTAGGTATTTGGGGTCAACAGTCCAGTGTGACGGGGAGTGTGGAAAAGAGGTGAAGAGGGGTGGATGGAGAAAAGTGTCAGGGGTGTTGTGTGACAAAAGAGTGTCAGCAAGAATCAAAGGAAAGGTGTACAGAACAGTAGTGAGACCAGCTATGATGTATGGGTTAGAGGCTGTAGCAGCGAGGAAGAGACAAGAGGTAGAGATGGAAGTAGCGGAGATGAGGATGTTGAGGTTCAGTTTAGGAGTGACGAGGATGGACAAGATTAGGAATGAGCACATCAGAGGGACAGCTCAGGTTGGTTGTTTTGGAGACAAAGTCAGAGAGGCCAGATTGAGATGGTTTGGACATGTGCAGAGGAGGGATAGTGGTTATATTGGTAGAAGGATGTTGAAGATGGAGATGCCATGCAAGAGGTCAAGAGGAAGGCCAAAGACGAGATATATGGATGTGCTGAAAGAGGACATGAAGTTAGCTGGTACAAGAGTAGAGGATACTGAGGACAGAGTTAGGTGGAATCGGATGATTCGCTGTGGCGACCCCTAAACTGGGAACAGCCGAAAGTAGAAGAAGAAGAAGCATTGATACACGAGGTCCCTGGAGGTTCTTAGAGATGTTCTTATATGCAGTACGTTCCTTAATAAACTTAATTTCAACAACAGTGTTGATTTGTTTAAGATCTAATGGCTTTCAAAAACGAAACTTACACGTAACCAACTTTTGACCAAGATTCATGAAGCAAAGCCCCAGGTGTGTCTACATGTGGCTCAAACCTTGTGCTGGGAGAAAATAGCTGTGTGGGAATCTTCTTCACTGAGAGCATTTTAAACAACAACACACGGGAGTCACCTCTCAGATGAACACCTGCAGCTCACAACACATACTCATATCCAAAAAGAAATAAATACATACATGTACCAGCCAATAATTTATCTCTGACAAAATAGGATAAAACTAGGAATGCCACAATACTCAGTTTTATTCGGAAACAGTTCACTTTCCTTGGTTCAATAGACGCAATAGAACCGCGTTTTTCGGTTTCTCATTTTTAAAAACTCCTGTACGTATTATTTATTATTTTTACGCATTGGAAAAGCAGATGTCAGGGAAAGAAAAGCAAGTGTGCAAGCAAATATCCAATCAATGAACTGCTCCTTTGTAAATATTGAATCAGCGAGCGTTAGAGGTTAGAGGAGGGCGGGATTTCTGTTTCACTCAGCCAGAGAGGAATTGTCAGCGCTGTGAGGACACAGCATTTGTGCTAACAAATAAGACAAAGATGGTAAAACAACGATAAACAGAAATGTCAGGGATGTTTCATGAGATGTTATTATGCAAAAGGCAACATATATAACACAAGTGCTCTTCTCCCCTGTCTTCAGACAGCTGTTCCTGGTCTGAGCTCGTAACTCTTCCCTGCCTTAAAACCCTCTCTTCCAGCAATAATCCACTCGCCGCTGAAGAAGCTCATGCCCACCTTGCTACAATTATTTATTTGTCGGTTCATGTGATTCATACAAAGAATGATAAAAAAGTACAATTTGCTAACCCATCAGAACCAAACTGCAGTACATACAAAACCGTAAGCTTTGTGTTCTGTTGCACCCCTAGAAAAACATATTTTTACAGGACAAAAAAATACATTTATAAAAAAAAAAATCAACTCTCTATATATTATTATTTTTACTTTATAATGATATTTTTGTCTGTTGTGATTCTTTTTTGTGTACAAAAATTCCTTTTTTTGTGTGTTCAATAAATCTATCAAGCCCTGGCTTTCATAGCTTTTATGCTTTCAGTTTCGGCCCACCAAAATGTGACCTCTGCAAATGTTTAATAGATATTCCACATTTGCAAACAGAATAAGGTTAAATGTATGAGGAATCAATATCTTGAAACTAGAGTAGAAGTTGACCAATGAAGGGTTTTCTCTGGCCGATGCAGATTTTTGAAAACCATATATGTGTGTGTGTGTGTGTGTGTGCGTGGGTGCGTGTGTGTGTGTGTGTGTGTGTATGCATGCTTATATTTATATAGTACCAGGTTGGAGCCACTTTTGCCTTCAGATTTCTTCAAGCTATAGATTCAACGAAGTGCAGGAAACATTCCTCAGAGTTCCTCACATGACAGTATCACACAGTATGCACTCAACTGTGGACATCATGAGTGCGGAGAACTCATAATCATGTACAGGAAACCAGTCTGAGAGGATATATATATCCTCTCAGACTGGTTTCCTGTCTGACAGAGCATGGAAACCCTATAGGACATACCTTTGCTTTCAAAGGAATCATGAATATTGAATTTTTTTTTGTTGGTTTAGTGCTATTTACCTCTGTGCTTTTAATGTTTTATCATAAAAAGCAACCACATAAACAAGGTTACCCAACCTACCACAACTTCATTTCAGTTCCAGTTCTATATTTTTAAATATTGAGTTAGAACAAACCATGAAGAAGACTTCTGACATTCCTAACCTGAGAAATAAAACAATTGTTGAAGGTGTTAGTGATGAAAAACCACATCCAGTCTTGAACACTGTTTACAGGCAGAATGTTTTTTTTTTTTTTTTTTCTGAAAATCTTATTAGGTATTCAGACATGAAGCAAGCAAAGCTGTCAATACTCCAGAACCCGTTAACAGTGAGTCTTGTCTGGTACTCGCTGTTGTACAAAACAGTCGACTGTCGATTGTGAAAAGCAGGAAATGTGCTAAATCAGAAAAATAAGTGATGATGATGAAAGCCCAGAGAGCTAAAGGTTTCTATTCCATTCAATGTGTTAAGAGGATGAAAGTGTCAGGTGTAAAGAACAACATGAGAGCAAGAGAAAAATAGGTTTCATTTCTGGTCGAAAAAGCTGAAGGGGCTCTCATTTTACACTGTAAATACCTCTTAGAGAGATAATGAAAAATAAATCAGCTCCCAACCCTTGCTCTGGTCGGGAAAACATAACCCTGTTGTTCTTCGATAATGTATTTTAAGTAATTGTGACATCATTATCCAATTTAAAGAGCATTATCCAGTGTATCCAGTGGCTCTTCCTTGTAACCTGTCTAATGTTCTATTCAGAGAGAGTGAGTCAATGTCTCGGCCTCAGTGAAGGACGCGGATGATAAATATGGATGAGAGTAGGGGAACATGAACACACACACACACGCAGGAATTCACCCGGAATGTAAACCTCTGCAGTTTCATCTGACAAACACGTAATTTTGATGCTAAACAAAGAGTGTGGAAATCAACTTTGAAGCTAAAATTTCAAATTTGAAGCTAAAAGTGGCCATGTTTAGTTACGCAAATATCCAAAAGGGCAAATAGGGGTGAAAACAGAACAGAAACCTAAGATCACCCTAATGCATTTGTACATTATAACTGTGATCTTATTTGTCACTAAGGTCAAATTAGGGATATTTTTTTTAATGCAGAGATTTCAGCATATGATCAAGTTTGCAAGCAACTTTAAAGAGTCAATATATGCACATCGGTAACCGGGTTATGCTAAGTGAGGTGTGTACATTAAACCCGAGGAAACCTGAGGGTTTCTCTTATCGATTCACTGTCAGAAATGGCTTATGAGAAAACCTGGTCGGTTTTTGACCAATAACCAAATTTCTCTTTGTATGTAAACACATTAAATGGCATTCTAGCATTTGTCCAGCTCACATATAACAGCAGAAAACATTACACTTTTGTTTTCTAATTGTTCTGAATTCCACCAATACTCTCTGCTCCGCCTAATCTTTGTAGCGGGCGTGCCTCCACTGTAGTACCGGCACTGTTGACTTTAAACACGATCTTGTCATAAGCTGCATTTCCATTCACATATGTTTATGTACATCTTGGAATGTTGCATAATAACCCCGAATGGAAATGCCAAGATGCTCATAAAAACACACTTTGAGTCAAAGGACGATGCAATCGTCTAATGGCAATGGTGAATGGACACCAAAAAATGGATGCTGAAGCACTTATCTCTTGTCAGCCGAGTTATTTGAGTTTCTGTTCTGCATGTGCTGTTTGAATAATGCTGCTTGGGTACAATGTTGCAGGAATGGGGTTTGCTGGGATGAAGTTTTTCAAATGAGATTAAATAGTTTTCTAATTAACTCTTTAAGACCTGCCATAGAACCCATCGACCAGAGCATATTTTACATTTTTACCAGCTGTGGTGCCATTTTTTGGAGTTTTTTTAATTTGCCATACATCAATACAACCCTGGGCGGCACAGTGGTTTAGTGAGTACCACTGTGGCCTTCCAGGTAGAAGGTTGTAGGTTCAAGGCTCGCCAGTGACCTTCCTGGAAGGAGCTTACTTGGGTTTCCTCTGGGTACTCTGGTTTCCCCCACAATCCCCAAAAACATGCGGTTAGGTGAATCCAATAATCTCTATTCCCCTTAGGTGTGAATGTGTGAGTGAACGTTGCCCTGCGATGGACTGGCGACCTGTCCAGGGTGTACCCCTGCCTCTCACCCAATGTGTGCTGGAGATAGTTTGTTTCAAAGTGTGAAATAGTTGCACAAAATGCTTTTGAACAACAGTGGATTTATTTTTTGTGAATTCATGCTTAGTTTTTGAGATACACTCAAATTTATAAAGACAAAAAAAAAAACCCAAAAAAACAGTGGTACCCTGAGATGTTTTTTGCTTCGAGATGCGAAGATACATTTCTGCTCTATTTTCCACTTGTTTGTCTGATGTCGCGCTGCGCTTCCGCATCCTTGCGCTCCTCTCTCCCTTTGAAGAAAGTGTGCGTTAAGGGGCTGATGCGCCTTAAAACACTTTAAATCAGTTTTAAATCAAGCGAAACATTATGTATAGATTACCAAAAATGTGCTACAACAAATGTTAGAGTCAAGGTGTCGTAAAAGAAATAACGTTTATAACGTGGAAAGTTCTATTCTGTGGTGCAATTTAGTCCTCCGACATATCGCCTCACTCGCAAGGTAAGGTTTCACATTTGAGTACGTATTACGTATTTTGCTTGCGTTTTATTATCATTTATTACATTAACAATGTGTAGATTTAAGGATTGAAGAAACGTTACTTGATTTTTCTCTGGTTTTATTATACTGTAGTTTCTGAGAGTCATTGCACGGATTAGGTGTTTTACATGTGAAACTTGCTTCGAGATACGAATTGTTCGACAAACGGACGTCACCCTGGAACGCATTACTTTCGTATCTCTGGGTAAAGTTTACACAAGACAGCCAACGAGTAATAAAGATAAGCGACAGGATTATCGAGTTTATTGTACTGGATGACCAGCCACTGTCAGTGGTGGAAAACGTGTGCTTTCGGCGCTTAATTGAACATTTGGAGCCCAGGTACAGTTTGGCTGGTCGCAAATATATCTCCGAAAAAGAGCTCCCTAAATTATATGAGACAGTGCGTGAACACATTTCATGTAAACTAAAGGACGTGCGAACTATCAGCTTCACTACTCACAACTGGAGCTGGGACTCGAATCCCGCGGTCTTTAATGAGCACGCTGGTAAACACACAACGCAAGCAACATGAAAAAACAGATTACCGGTAGCTCCTCTACCTCGTCTGTAGCGGAAGTGATCCCCTCAGTTACAGTTCTAAAACGTCTACTTGCTCGGGAGAGCCAGGAGGACACTGGTATAAAAATAATGAAAAATATCCTTCTTGAGGCCGTCAAGAAACGATTCGCAAAAATCGAGGAAGAGTTCTTGTAAGCATGTTTTTTTCATGTCCATATTGATTATTGTCATTGCCATATTGAGTATATCTGAAGCACAGCATAAAAAAAAAATATTTTAAATTATAAAATGTCAATTAATACAGGGCTAGTAGTATCTACAGCTGTATATACAGATACACACCCAGGTATTGGATTGGTACTCTGTATCGGCCGATACCCTGAGCCCAAGTACCGGGATCGGTATCGGGAGGGGAAAAATGGTATCGGAACATCTCTAGTTAAAACCGTAGGTGTAATGTTGCTTAATTCACTTCTTCCATTCAACCCACTGTTCAGTTTTGTAGTGTTATGATTCTCAGAGAATCAAATTAGTTATTATTTAGAAGTGTAATGTTTAGCGTATTAATCTTTTATATTCATTATCTGATCATAAGTTTTGTGTGTGTTGCTTTGTGGAGATGGCTGAGCGCTGACCCAACCAAACAGGGGAGTGGGCGGGCCTATAAAAACGGCCTGCTCTGCATTCATTCCCCTCTCTCTCTCGATCGCGCAGTGTGTCAGTCCGATCCGTCAGTCATCTGTGAACCAAACCGTGTTGCTACGCCATTAACCAGTACCCGTTCTGTTGCCCCATCCTGTCGGACTGGTGATCTCGTTCTCCCTCCGTACTGGTCTGTGTTTCTCCCTCTCAAAGCAAAAGACAGTGTTAGATTACAGTATAAAGTGTTGTGTGGTGTGTGTGTGTGCGAAGCGAGTGTTTGACAGTGTTTATTTTTACCCGTGTTTAGATTTTGTTTATTTTGAAACCGATCTTTGTTAAAGTCTATTGTTTGCATTAGTGAGTGTTTTATTATTTAACGATCATTTTAGTTTCGATCATCCTCTAAACCGGGATGAGATGATCAGAGATGTGCAAAGTGAAAGTTTGTTGCTGGATTCATTGAAAAAAAAAATAAGTAAAATTTGACCAAAAAAAATGTTTTGTGGAAATATTTGTTCTTTAGAATGTTGAGTTGGGTTCTCCGCTAAAAAAAAAAGCAACTATTAATAGGAATAATAAGATCTATCAACAGATGAATCAATTAAGATAATCAATTATCAGGCCCTCAGACCCTCAAATTGTGCACCATTCGAGTTGAAATGAGTTTGACGCCTCTGTATTAGACACTAATGCTCTCTGTAAAGTTGGAACTGTTAACATTTCTAACTACACCCGGATGCCAAAAATTGATTGACATCGCCTAACACTACACAACTACGTAGAATAAAAATTTGATCCAATAAGAAAAAACATGCATAAACTATAATAGGAACGCATTTACAGAATAAATCCCAATGCAATGTGTTTTTTTTGGTCTGAACTGGGGAGCGTTGGGGTGGCATTAATGGACTAACCAATGGATGGATTTCACTACACAACATCCGTCATGTGGTTTTGGTCATTGTAAAATTCCTCAGCCAAAGTTTGTTCTCAAAACAGTTCGGGATTATTACCACTGTCTCAACTGGCTGCGTTCCCATAGAGCAGACTCTCGACTCCAAAGCACTGCGTATAGTGTTTGCTTTTGTTTTCTAAGATGCATTCCACCTCAAAGACAAACGGCTCACTGGATGGAGTTCAAGTAATTGCTCTTTAGTTCAGAACATTGTACAGATTGTATGATGAGAATTTATTTAATGAATTTGATTAACATCAGTTATTTTCTCGTTCTTTTGTCACATGACCGCTCTGTAATGTTAACCAATGCAGCCGAAAACCAAAAAGATTAGCTCTTTTTCTGAGTCCTTTGGGTCCTTTCTTTCTTTTGTCATTAATAAAGAGCGGGTTACCACTGAAAGAATCCCTCTCCATCAAGATTCGTTCGTACGGAGTCACATAAAGATTCATTCAAAAAGAAGAAAGTTGACATGATTCTATTGTCATATGTGCAGAGACCTTTCTGTTAATATTGAGCATTTTATTTTTTATTGTATTATTTATTCTTTGTATTTATTATTATATAATCATAGATCATATTTTTTAATCTTTTATAAAAGAGGTATTAATTTACATGTTGACACAAGACAGGAGTCTCAACCTCCATATTTGGTAGGGCCTGGTGGTTCTCAATGGAGTTCGATTGTGTCTGATGTTTTCTCCCCATTTTATTTTTTTATTGCTACGAATCAGCTGACATGCATTTCTGTATGAAAAAAATGAAATGAATTTTAAATGTGAATGTGATATTTTACTGGAAAAAGAAATGGCTAATTTCTGCTTTCAGAGGTATGATCGGATGTCACTCTACTCTTCTCTCCGAAAAGATTCAACTCAATCTTGCCTCAGATTGTTTCCCCATCACTGAAATGACCTTGTGTCCGAGTTAAGCTTCAGAAATGAGGGTTTGTGTACAACGCATGAACTCAAATCAACGTATCGGCTAAAATAAAATACACAAATAAGAATTTTTCAAGCCAACAAGGAAATGTTTACTGTTGCTTTCTGGCTCTGAATTGGTTTTCAATAATATTGCATTAATATAAACTGAACAACTTTTATAGAGAATTCCATTAACACCGTCAAGCCAATCACAGATCATGGGTTACTTAATTTAAATTAAAAAATGTAAAAATGTCCTAGAAAGTTTGTTTAATATCAATTCTTTTCAAAATTACGTTGCGGGAGTTGGTGAATATCATTTTCTATAAAGTGCTAGATCAGTGCTTCTCAAAGTGGGGTACACATATCTCTGGGGGTAAGCAAAAGGTTACTGGGGTCACAAAATCACAACCTTGATTATTTTTATTTATCGAGAGGAGTTTGGCCAGTTTTCCCTTCTTTGTTCTTATTTGGATGTTTTAGGTTAAACCAATCCCTCTGCTGTGATTGCCCAGATGGTTGGATCCATTTTTCAGAAGTTAATTGCTTGGTAAAATATAATGTGTTAACTTCCACACACAGCTAACTTTGAACAGGATGCAAAGCAAAAGCCAATAAATTCAAGAAGTTCAGCATAACTTCCTTACTTTTGCAAGATGAGGTCTTCGAAACTTTCCTGACCTTTTGAAATCCCTGGCAACCACATAAAGGTCAGTTTAAAAAAGGAATGATATAGACACTTTAAAAATCATAATGGTCTCTCACATTGTAGCACCATGAAAGAGATGAACTGAAGGAAAAACCAATGCCACAATCCATAATCCACACGTGCTTTATGAGAAAATGAATAAAAAGTCAACATTAAAAGGCACTCGGGTAGTTTTAGATGGATTATTATAATACCACTGAAGTCAGTGACCTCTGTTTTTCATGACTTTGAGTTCAAGTGGTGAAAAAAAGCTTTGAAAGCTTTGGAACCAATCGAAAGTGATTAAATTTTCTCTCCCATTTTCTCTTATGGTGGTGGAAAAATAAGATTGAAACAATAAAAGCATTTGAGCATCTTTTAGTGTCTCAGCAGTCATTCAGGATGAGGATCCATCTGCTCTTCCTTCACTGGACCACATCCAGACACCCTGTATAGTCTGCTGTTGCTCTACCATCTGAAGGATTATATTAGTGGCTTAGTTTGCTAGCTCCTTTTTCATCTCCCTCCTCTTCTATTTATCGAACTCTGCTATCACCCAATGGTATATTGCATGATGTATAGTGCTCCTACTTTTCATGTTTGGTTTGATTAAACCCTTAACACCCACCCCTCTTTTTGAACATAGGTCCATAAAAGGCATACCCAAAATAAAATGGCTGTAACTCTCACAATTTTTGGGTTAAATTAATGTCCTTGGTGTCATTGAAAAGGTAACCCTTTCTAGTTTATCAGGAAAGAGTAAGGAACTGGATTCCTTAAACAAAACTAAAGTTATAGATTCACAAACTTTGTAGAAATTGTAGAAATTATCCTCGCCTAATTTTTTTTTTAATTATTTTTTAAATAAGTGAATGCTTGAGTCCCTGGTGGACTTTTTGACAACACTGAATAGAAGCCACAACTGTGGACCAATACATGACCAAAATCTGTCAAAATGGAGCTAAACATGTGATTTCTGGAGTGATTCTTATAATGTCCAGTCGGGCACCATTGGCACCAAATTGGCACTTGGTAACCAAATGAACAACTTGATGTAAATTTGCATTTTTTTTATACAAATCAATACCACTAGATAAACTGCTCAATAAAATAAATGTTTTTTTTTTTTTTTTAAGAAAATGTGAACAATGAAAGAAAAAAATAAAACAATGTGATTTGTGCAGCCACTCATTAAAACAATCTGAATCTCCTCTAAAATCTCCTCAAAACGATCAAACGTCTTCTTAGATGCCATTCTGCTACAAATAAAATACAGAAAAACATGCCTATTTCTACAGAAAAAAAGTTTTTCCAGTGCGCTCTGCTCACCGGTGTGCGTAAAGATGGATGACTGTAAGCATCTGCTCTCTTTACGCAGTCACGTTATCTTGTGTCTGTCAACCGAACTCTGTTAACCTATACATCGTTAGAAAGCTCATCTCATTGGCTAAACGAACTGTCAGTCTGCATGGAGCTTAATCGCGATTGGTTTGCTGTACACACGTGTGAAAAAAGGAGGCTGTACACAGTGGTCCTCAATGGAGCTCAAATGTCTCTGATTTAGAGGTTTTGTAGTAATGTTTCCTATTTGAAAAGGCCAAACTTCAGGTGAAAGGGCAATGGAGTGATTATAAAGACAGAGATAGTTCCTCGTCGTGGAGCCTGACCTTGCAAAGAACTGTGCTAGAAGGCTCACTGGGAAAATTAATTTTTGCTTTTCTTCCTGGACCAGAGAATCTGCCCTGAGAGGGGTCGAAGATGGAAGAAAAAAATCTGTCAATGTGTGTTCTTATGGGACACAAACAGATTCACTTGAGCTCCCCCAAACTTAGTGTGCTGAAATGCCACGGGATGGCAAAATGGGGGTTCCATCTAGATATTTGTTCTGTGATGTAAAGAGGCATTATGGACAGTCTTATGTAACTCCATGGCGTTTCCAACCCCATTTGCGGTTCCAGATGCAATGCTGGACATCCTAACCTATGCGTGATGGTCCTCCTGAATGCAAGCAACACTGCTCTCAACTCAAAGTTTAAATGTCAGCTGAGTGCCCTTTCAGACCAGGTAGAGGGAACCTACTGACAACCACACATGGCACATGTTGTCAACACCACAAGCCGGACATACCCCCTCGTGACACTCTGTGTTAACTTTTCAAATGTTCACAACAGTTTGTGGTGTTAATAATGGAAAGCTTTCCAATCAATCAATCAATCCCAGGGGGCTAGTATTAGTCCAGTGGCAATATCCAGGTTAGTATTGATTCTATAGATGGTCTGCCTACCCCTACTGCACACGAACCTTCGAGGAACAAATTGTCAGTATTAGGCAAACTGCACATTTTCACAGCCATGATTTGAACCATTTCTGTCTCTTTTTTTAGAATGATTAATCCAGCAGTTATTCAGACACTAGTCACTACACTTATTGACCGTGCTAATGCACTTCACATAGCTGTAGCACCTTTAAAGCTGCTTAAAGTTTTAGGTGGATCAGAATCCTGCAGCTTCACTTCTTTCACACCTACAGAGCGTATTTTGGTATTTCTTTAGAAATTGCACCGGTTTAAATGGAAGTCACGATCTTTTAACTAAAATCCAATCCACTTCACAACCTTGCACCACAGCGTCTTCTTGTTTACACCCTGTTACCTGCTCTCTCATCCACGTCTTCAATTTCTCTCACCTCAGATGGGACTAACCACCATGGGTGTCACACCATCTGTGTAACACTTCTCCAAATTTTGTGTTGCCAACAAGTGCAGAAAAAGTTTTAAACATCATAAAACAAGTCTTAAGTAAATGTATAAGTCCTTAAAGGGCCATCAGATAAAAATATAACTTTCCAGAACAAGTTTCAGAACAAGAAGAGACTGAAACTGGGAACTCTCCATAATCCAGCCGTAAAACAAGCCCCCAGAGCAAGTCTACCAACTAACATTATCCCAAATACCAACCCGTATACTTTCTGATAAGTGGGTCATTTGAGAGTCCTGCTGCCACATTTCCCTCACATCAATTTCTAATAGTTAATTTTATTATATTGCTTTCTTGCTTCCACCAATAGACAACTGAACCCAACAAACATTTAATGCACTAGAAAGCATGTGCACTCTATTTTTTTAAATTATCATCAGATAACAATATACTTTGATATAGTTGTAAAAGTGTACCTTAATTTTTCTGTTCTCTCCATAACTCAAAATGAAATACTCAAATTGCGTTACAAACTCGTGTGGTTTGAGTAGCAGCATGTTGTTTAATATTTTTTTGTGATTGTTGCGGCCTAAAATGGCAGAATTTGCGCCAGCTTTGTTATGAATTTTTTAAGTGTTCTTTCCTTTTATTATCTCTATTATCCTATACCCTCGCAGCTTTCTGCACGCTCTGATCACATGCAGATCTGACCGCAGACAACCGCTGCTTCCTCAGGAGGCTGCAGTGCAGGTTCAATTAAAAAAAAATCATGTTGTCCCTGTAAAATATTGAGACTTTTATCATTTTGTTGCCGTTGGCGCCACAGCTACGTCTATGTAGGAGAAACACTGGAATAAATGATTGATGAAACTACCGTGTGAAAGCATGAAAAATAGTTTTATTAACTGCCCCTCTCAAACTCACTAGCACTATCACCTTTGCCCACGCAAGTACTGCCTGACAAATGACCAACTGATCATCTTGTGTGACTGAAATTGAATTATATTCAAATACTTATTTTACCCAGCAATATATAAGTATTTAGTCAACTGCAGACAAGCAGGATTTCTGGCTCTCAGAGACCTGTAACTTCTTTAAGAGGCTCATCTGTCCTCCATGTGTCAGGACAGGTGTCTTTCATCCATCAGCATGATCACAATCTCAAACAGTCAAATTCAAAACTCCACCATATCAACCCAGCACATGTCCAAGCCCATCTGAAGATTGTTAGAGAGAAGATCCAGAAGAGAATTGGGGGAAAATCTTATGGTCAGATGAAATCAAAACAAAGGTCTCTGGTAAAAAGTAAAAAGAATGCTGAATTACATGAAAAACACTGCTGTGAAGCATGCAGGGTGGAAACTTCATGCTCCAGGGACCTGGATGACTGATTCATATAAAGATTGACAAAGGTATAACAAAGTAATGAAAATAAATGTTGATATTGACCAAATACTTATTTTCGTAATTTTGTGATCACTTAATTTGGGATTTTCTATCTTTTTCCCCCTAATGTTGTCTTTCATAGTTAAAGTATTGCAAACTATACCTTGGAGAACTATAAAACCCATATGCAAAATAATGTATATTATAATTATACATTAACACAAATACAAAATAAATAATA
This sequence comes from Danionella cerebrum, assembly GCA_007224835.1. Taxonomy (NCBI): domain Eukaryota; kingdom Metazoa; phylum Chordata; class Actinopteri; order Cypriniformes; family Danionidae; genus Danionella; species Danionella cerebrum. Next base: position 2,043,076 of record SRMA01027336.1, read on the forward strand.
AAAAGTAATGAAAAATGACTAATCAGCTGAGGAAAAAAAAAATAGCCACTATATTTGGATTTCATGTTCTAGGATGGAGAGAATTAAACTTTTATTTTAGTCTCTGAATAATATGAAATCATAATTTCATGAGACTGAGACGGCCAAGGACGATCCAAGCTTCTACTTCATATTCAGGGATTCATATTTCATAGCTCATGTGTCTTTGCCGACAGAGGTTTCTTTGTTTGTGATATTTCTTGTGTCATGAGTGATTCTCTTAGATGATGTTCTCTGTTATTAAATATTCACCTGAGTCTCTTTCTGTTTGGACAGTTTTGTTTCTAGAGTATTCATGAACAGAAGGCCAGCTCAGTTCAATGTTGAAATGTTTATGACGATAAAACCCCTTTCAAACAAAAGAAACGTCACAACCCTGAGAACATCGTACTTGTGGGGGAACACAGTATAATGTATGACACTTGACAATATGTATACCATTCCGTTAGTTGATTTTTAAATGCATTCTTTTTTCATGATTCCATACAGACAAATGAAAGTTACAAAGTATATTTGTAATATATTGGTATTTCTCACAGAGACACACACACACACAAAAAAAATCCTAGACATACATAATGCCATATCTGTAATTTAAAGCCTTTTTTGTGCTGTGTGATGATACCTCATCCCCTGAGACTTTGATTATCTATAGTGCAGCACTCATTGATTGACCTGATAGTAATCACTGTAATTAACTAATGACTATAACAAAAACATATGTAAATGTGTGGCGAGACCTGTGTTTATGAAGGCTGATCAGAGCCCTTCGGTGGAGGCCTGCGACAATCTGAGTCCATACTAAACTTGCCTCAAAAAGAGTTACCTAAGGCCTGAAAAAGCAAGTTTTTTTCTGAAATACAACGAATTGAGATTCGCAGCAAGCTGCTCTACGTCTGGGATAAAGAAATATTGATGAAATGATGCTCCCTGCCTGAAGATGGCGATTATGGAACAGCAGATGCACGGCACACCACATAGGGAAACAGGAAAGAAGTAAAATAAACATATAGAAAAAAATCATGGAGGCTGCGTGGTTTATACTGTTGGTGGCTGATCACAGGGAGAGAGGATTTTTGGAGCTATTTCTTTCCTGTTTCCTGTATGACATCACTATGAAAATGTGGGTTGAGCCTCACTGAACAGCTCTTTTACATCCTACTCATGTCAACAAAAGAGCCAGCTTTTATTGGTTATTCTCCTTGCGAAAAGTGGTTGCAATATGGCAGAGAGATCCTTCGGTCTGATGTTCTGTTGGTGCCCATGGTTTTCAAGCGAGATGAATTTTAGCATGAAACATCTAAACGTAAATTCAGATCGGTGTGAAGAGGCTTTCAGAAGGATTTGCTGCTGGCAAATTTTTCTAATTAGAAGTGTTTATGTTCTATTATTGCGTTTGTTTGTTTTTTTTGTTTGTTTGTTTTCTTGTGTGTGGCACCAATTTCACCTCATGTCTCTGCCTCAATGCCTCTACTCTTTAAAAGGTCTGGTTTCTCTCAGGTTTTCCTCATTATGAGTACAGTGGTACCCCAAGATATGAATGCTTCGAGTTACAAAATGTTTGAGATACGAAAGGTCTCGCAGAAATTTTTTTGCTTCGTGATACGAAATTCCAAGATACGAAAAACACCAACAGTTCTTCCTTATTATCCGCTTGTTAAGTCTGACATCAGGGTGCACTTCTGGGTCCTGGCGCTCCTTTCTCCTATTGCTAAAAGGGGGGGTGATATGCTTTAAAACACTTTAAATCAGTTTTAATCAAGCGAAACATTTATAGATTACCAATAATGTACTATAACAAATGTTAGAGTCAAGGTGTCGTAAAGGAAATAACGTTTATAATGTGGAAAGTGCTGTTCTGTAGCGCAAGCTGGAGAAACACAGTGACGCGTTCTCAGACGCTCGGTACTGCCTCCGCTTTGTGCTTGAAACCGTGTTTGTGTTCGTAGTTCATGAAATATCTAAGTCATAAATAAAAGTTAACTTTCATACTTGGTGCCAACACATCGTTTCACTCAAGGTAATGTTTCACATTTGTGAACATATTACGTATTTTGCATGTGTTTTATTCTGTTTTTTTTTTTATCATTTATTACATTAATAATGTGTAAATTTAAGGACTGTAGAGACATTACTTGATTTTTCTCTGGTTTTCCATTTTTTTATCAACTTATACTGTTGTTTCTGAGAGTGTTTTACATGTACGAACGCCGCCCTGGAACAGATTGATTTCATATCTCAGGGTACCACTGTACTTTGTATTTAGTTTCTTGTTATGGTTCAATAAAGTCTTTGTTTTACCTCTGCTACAATTTGCTCTATTAAATAACATTTAAAAGTTTTTGTGGCTTAGCTTGATAAATGTTTTAAATATTAAATATTAAATATTATTTTCATTAAATTAAATGTTACTCCCTCAACAAACCTGAAATTGTACAAGAAATACAATTATTATAATTCTTTTGTAAGCAAAAATGAACAAACAAATTTGTTTAGAGAAAAAAGTAGTGCTGAGAAAATATAAAAATGAATGAATCCCCCGTTAAAGCAAAGACAAGGTCAAAACAATGTGAAAATGTATAGAAAACAGACAGACAAACCTTTCCTAAACCTTTAAACACTGTTCTGAACATTTTTACAATTTTTTGTTTCATTGTGCTTTTTTGTGCGTCAGAAAATAGAAAACAAAAGCCATATGACAGGTCTTGTACTTCCAAGGGTTATGCTTTCTTTTCACCACTAGATTTCATCTGTAAAAAAAAACTGAAAGACAATCTCGCTTTTTCTCACTTTTTCATTTGAATTCCCATGCTATCATTCTATCTCCGGCACAACATTGGCCGAGATGCGGGGGAACACCCTGGTCAGGTCGCCAGTCCATCACAGGGCAACATTCACTCACACATTCACACCTAAGGGGAATTTTAGATTATTCAATTAACCTAACCGCATGTTTTTAAGATTGTGGGGGAAACCGGAGCACCCAGAGGAAACCCACCCAAGCACGGGGAGGACATGCAAACTCTTTCCAGGAAGGTCACCGGCGAGCCTCGAACCGACAACCTTCTAACTGGAAGGCCACAGTGCTACTAAATTAAATCAATTTTAAACAATAGCTGTATTGTGTCATTCTAACTTAGTTAAAAACAGCAGGCTTGATTGACACACGCAGCAGCCCGTGCAGAGCCTTAGGTTGTGACAACAAATGACAAAATGTTTCTTTGCCATAATCAGAAGAGTTTCTTCAGAAGAAGCAAGTGAAACAATAACTATTATATTTTAGTGATCTGCAGCAGAAGCAGATTTATGACTTTGGATGAACATTTTTTGGCCTTGCTTACCTGTTTTCCATGCTAGCCTATTACAGTATAACAATAAAGAAGAAAAAATCCAGCACAAAGCTGACATCTCAAAATCCGATTCATTCAAGTAAGGGGGAAAAAGAGCACGAAAAGGTTTTCTTTTTCTGCCTATGTTGGAATAAATGTAGGAAGCAGTGGCTTTAATTTCAGGGTATAACAAAAACATTGCAAAAAGAACAAACACAGCATAAATGTGGAAGCAAGAGTCTTCATTTTTTCAGAAATGTAACTCTACAGAACTACCTTCATTTGTTAAAAATATGTCTATTGTTTTGGAGAGTGACTCCACAGACTGTAACTTCCTGTCTTGTTTATCTTTTATTGTATCATAGCTTTAGCTTCAGGATCCATCATGTCTTGTTTCTAGTAGAGGATTACTCTAAGACCCTGGCACTGGGAAAAGCTAGAGAGTGCACTGGTTCTCTTCTATAGATGTTTGAGCATGTTTTACCAGCCACGTGATTTTAAGGGTTGTGTCTGACTGATGAGGTTCTGTATTCATTTCCCCTATGTTATTAGGTAGCCTCTTGTATTGCTGAGCACATGACTTCACTTTGTTTTCATGTGCCAGGTGCTCTCCTGTCTGTCCTCAAATCACCAGGTAATTGGTTATACACTCCACGTCAGTCACTAGCTGGTTTTCCATCCACCTATTTTGATGCACAGTTTGGAATATCGCTTTGAAAAATCATGGATAAAACTCCAAGATACACAAAAATTTGATAAAAAATGAATAGAAAAATTCTGCAACGAGAAAGATAAACTTTTTATTCGATGAGAAAAAAACATGCATGAATAACGATAGAAATAGATTCACAGAATAAATCCCAATGCGATTACTATGCACTTTTTCTGTCAGAAGTGGGGCGCGATGAGGCACCATTAATGGACTAATCAGCGGAGCGATTTCACCAAACATCTGAAATGTTGTTTTGGTTATTCTAAAATTCCTAAAGTCTGTCTGTAAAGTGGTTCAGGATTATCACCTCCCAGCTGCATTGCCAAAGAACATTCTCTCGCCTCCAAAAACAAGATCACATGACTGTGCATATTGCAGTTTGGCTACGTTTTCTCAGACACAACTAAGTTATATGACAGAGTGCGTTGCCAGGTGCGCGTCATCAATCTGCGCGCATTAAATCGCGACAGCAGCCGGTGAGAGAGTCAAATCTTTTGGCATGCTGGACCATTTCTGGAGCAGCAGGAGCCGAGTTGGGGCCCACCGAGCTAGTGTCGCCGATGGGCCATTCGGCTGGATTCCCATTTCCCGGAAGAGCGGGCCGGGCGCTAGATCCTCCATATTTCAACAAGGAGTTGACACCAGGGAAAACAGATCCTGTTAGTCTGGAGTCCAGAGCACGGTGGATGCACCAGCTCTATGGGACTTCACACTTCTGGTCGGAAAATCATGCATCACTGGATTTATCGGATGAAGATACCGATATTTGGCACTAGTTTATCAAGACTTGACATTTTTTTTCCATCCAACTAGTGGTAAATGGAAACAGTGTTTTATTTCCAAATATTTCAGTTTTGTACATAAATCTAATTTGCATCTTTGGAAGGATACATTTGTTCACCTTTATTTTTTTCATTGGGTTAATTTTACCAGTTACTCCCAATAATCCATTAATCATTTTTAAGAATTGATGTCTAGCTATTTTCACAGTTGTTTTAATTGAATTCCATTTCAAAATTTTTGCTTTCAACCTTGATTTGTTTTTGGGTTTGTTTGATTCTGTCCTTCTCTTTACCTTAAATACAGTTTTTTTTTTTTTGTGAAACAAAACCTAACTTTAGGGTCAAGATATAAATGTTTTGTTGGGGTGAACTGACAAATTTTACTCTGTGTTTTATTAGGAGCGCAACCAGTCTCATTTTAACTGATCAAATGTGTGTTTTCTAAAGCGTTCAGCACTTTTAGTTTTAAAATCTCATGGAGATGTTTTATTCGGGAGGCAGTTTATTCCGCTGTCAAATCAATGAGCTTTTCATTCATCACAGCTTTGTGTAAAATACCTACACTGCTCGGGAAACTTGATTAAATGCTTTAATAAACCACAGAATTTTGAAAAGGGGCTATTGTTAGTGTGTCTGTGATTGTGTATCTGTCCGAGTGTGTTGAGCTGGATGTGTTTCACTGCTCGGAGTTGCAGTAAAAGTGACAGAGTAAAGAATGCAAACGCAGCAGAGAAGCATTTATGTAATTGATTACGATTAACTATGTGTGGACGTACAATCAGACAAATTGAAATGTTCTTGAGCTGCCTTGTTAAAATATGGTGAAAACTTTCACTCATTGTGTTTTTTGTTCATTTGCTCAGAGTTCCCATTGAGTTAAAGCACGGTACAAGCAAAGCTTCTTCCCTAACTCTGTGCTACATCACCTCACTATACAACCTGTAACTCTTTGAAACTTCACTTCACATACTTAAACTTTTAAAAAAATTTAAATCAACTTAAGCATACAATTTTGTTTACTTTTTTTGTTACCATTGACCACATTTCATCTGGTTATTAAATAATGAGAAAAGTTACTGATCATATGACATTTTAATTTAATTATTTATTTTTTGGCAAGTGCACAACCTCATGAGGTACTGCAAAAAGAGCAACATGAAAATGGACTTTATTAACCCTTTATTAACCCTTAGAAGTCCAGGGTCTTTTCTGCTCTAACAAATTATTTTTTAAACCGTTTTCTGATTGTGTGTGTGTGTGTGTGTGTGTGCGTGACAATGTTTGATAAATAATATAGCCCCTGCTTTTTCTTTTTTTTTTTACAAATATTTATTCCTTAAATTTAACAGAAACTCCACAATCTAAAAATGGTATAAAACAATTGTCATTAGATCGTAATTTTTACGCCAAAATTGACAAAGAGCAGTTTTTGTTTTATTACAAAAATAAAAATTAATAAAAGCCCCCTAAAACCTAAGGCAGGGTCAAAACTATGTGAAAACTGCATTAAAAAACAGGCAAACATTTCCTAGTCCTTACACTTTGTTCAAATATTGTTTTTGTTCCAGAACTTTGAAAATCACGAGCCATATCACAGGTATTGTATTTATCCCTTCTTTTCACCACTAGATGGCACTTATTTGATGCCTGTAAAATAAATAATTTAATCTGAATTGAGAAAGAATCCAGGAAAATTGGAAAGTACGTAGAGATTGGTGAAGAATGACTAACAAGCTTGATAAAAAAGAGCAAGGTAAAAAACAAGACAGAAAATAGGGAACAGGAAAAATTAAGCAAACAGGAAAGCAGCACCTGATGTTTCAGGTAGAAGGTGGAGGCATTCTCAAGGAATTCTCCCCGTGCTTTCCTCCAGGTATTCCAGTTTTCCCTCATAATCCCCAAAACATGCGGTTAGGTTAATTGAATAATCTAAATTCCCCTGAAAAAGTGTGAATGTGTGAGTGAATGTTGCCCTGCGATGGACTGGTGACCTGTCCAGGGTGTACCCCCGCCTCTAGCACAATGTGCGTTGGACACCCCCCTGACCCCAAAAAAAACGAATTAAGTGTGTTGGAAATGAATGAATGACTGAATGAATAAACACAAATGTGGCACAGTGGACAAGACTTTTCGGTAAAACCATAAAGTAAAGTAGCAGTCAACTCAACTTGTAACTGAAATAAACACCTCATATAGGGCTGGGTGATGTGGGCAAAAATTTGTACCTTGGAATACAATGTATATCTGCTATTTTTCCATAAATGGTAACTTTAAGACTTTCTCCTACTTAACACTATAAACATTATAACTGTAAAACAACTCTAAATAACTCTACTGGGGGGGGTCTTCAAGCAAACTTCACTGCTATGCAACCCTCGCCGCATTCACAGGGGTCTCAATACTGAACTGCATGAAGCGCATTGTTACTCCCTCACATTTGTGGTGGATTCATTAGTTTGCGACGTACACTTCACATGTTTTGGGACTTGTAGAAAAACTACAAGGCCCAAAAAAAGCAGTTTACATACAAACTCCTACAGCAACCCCCACTCCTGCAACATCGTTCCAAAGCAGCATTATGCAAACAGTGCATGTTGAACAGAAACTGAAATAGCTATAATTCACAACTTAGTGTTGCTTTAGCGAGTAGGCTGCTGCTTTGGCAGGGGATGCATCACTATGCCGGTTCAGAAGAGTCCATCAACCATACCCAACCCTACTTGGAGTTGTCTGTTTCATGCAGAAGATGCCTCTTATCGATAATCCAGCATCACAAAGGGGAATCATATCAATATATCCCCAGCTCTACTGCATACACTGTTTGGTATTGTTTTTTTTTTTGTTTTTTTTTTGTTATTTTTGGATTTGTCATTTTTGTCATCTCTTCTTTTGGCTTTTTTTAGGTTCAAGGCCAGTCGTGGGCTTTCTGGGTGGAGTTTGCATGCTCACCAGGTACTCGGGTTACTCTCACAAGAAAAAAAAAGCACATGTAAGATTAAGTGAATACTCTAAATGTCCCATTGGAGTAAATGTGTGTGTGTTCCCTTTTGATGAAATGGCAACTTTTCTCCCAAAGTGAACCAGCAGAAACCTATGACCCTGAAAGAAAGAAGGGAGTCAGGTATGTATTTATAGTTCATTTACACTATTTTTAATAAGTGGTGAACTCTTGACTATTTTTGACTACAAAGGAAATTTGCTAATAAAGTTAGAAGCCTATTTTGGCCTGGAGTTATGTGTAAAAAATTAAGCTGGCAATGAATTCATCTTGCTACTTCTCAAATGAAATAGTTTATACAATGTAAACAATCGTTTTAACTTACTTATGAAAGAATATCAGGGTGGTGAGCTTCAGGTGCCTTTCGAAATTGGGTGTGGGTCTGCCAAAATCAACACCGGTTCTAAGAGGTTTTCCTGGAAAAGCATAATGTACTAAAACTTATCATTTGTCTCTAATGGATTAGCATGCTAAATATGTATAAATGGGTGTAATTTATAATCATTCTGTCTCTCTGTCTCTCTGTTTGTAGTAATTGTATTTGGAGGAATGAATTAGCCTGACATTTTGAAAATGCAAAAGAAATCAATGCAAACCCAGTACTTGCCGACGAGAGAAGGGGTGGTGAACCTGTTCGTCATGATGGGACAAAATAAAATCCCTCATGAAGAGACCCAACTTACAGGACACGTCTAATTACATAATTACTGTATTTTCTGTATCATATTTTGAGTGCACCAGTATATAAGCCGCATCTGCCAAAAAATAATAACAATAATAACTTGTATTTATAAGCCATGTGTATTTATAAGCCTGTATTTATAAGTCACATGGTTCAAAACCTTAGGAAAAAAAGTAATGGGTTACAGCCCAGAAAATACAGTATGATAATAAATATAAAAACTCTAACTTCTTTAAACATGACTCAGTGAGACACCTGGTACTCATCGGTAATCTGGCATTTCATTTCCTTCAATGAAAAAATATAAATCCTCCCATGCAGATTGAAATGTTCTTATTTGCACTTAGCTGTATGCTATGTTGCTTCTGTTGTGGTGGTTAAAATGAAATTCCCATTGCACGCCTCAGAATGAGACTGGGTGGGCTAGCTTAAAAATAAATCATTTGAAATTATTTAAAAAACTATTTTTGAAATTTGGAGCCGCATGTGGCTGCCACCCTTTTCTATTCAATGAGTATTTTTCATTTTCACTCATCAGGACGGTTCATGTTTGCCGGAATTCTGAAGCCGTATGTTTGTTCTGATTCATGGAACTCTAATGGTTTACTGCGTACCCACCAGGTTGCTAACATTAAAACTTTGTTTTTGCATCAATAACTAACTACCATTTGGATTCGACACTGCATAAACACATTGAATATAACTTGTATGTATAGTACAAATGCTGACTAATACTGCATTAAAATGTTGAGCCACATCCGCTAGCTCTAATCACTCTTTTTCCGTCAGCTATGAAAAATCCTTGCCCACGACAGAAGGTCCAGACAAAGCAGGGAATAAAAGAGTGGAGGTGGGAAAAAAAAAACTTTCATGTGCTGGATTTTTAATCTTCTCTGTGTCTTCCAGGAGATTCCAGAGAGCTCCAGGTAATAAATCACTTCTGAGACAGACACTCTCACACACCCTCACACACACACGCTTAGCATTTGATTTTTCAGAGCTAGGCTCTCGATCTGAGTCATAAACACTGAAGTATTTCCACCCACAGTTTCAAGAGTTTATTTATTCCCACTCTCGTTTTCTCTATCCTCAACTGTCAAGACTTGACAGTGGCAAGCACTGCTGCCTCTAAAGAAGGGGTTACTTGGTCAGAGTCTGAGAAAATATTGAGGGAAACAATTATTTGACCCATTCACACCATGTGAATTACCAACAGTTGTTGGCAATTGCAAATGTCAGGCATCTCTTGCAGTCATCGCTGAGGGATTTCGTCCAAGATCAAGTCATAATGGAAATGAGGTGGACGTGTGGTCACTCAAACTTTCAGCTCCAATCATAGTTTTTAGACCCAAATGATTATGTTCCAAGCAACTTTTAACAATGTGGTGACTTTGGGTTTAACCTTCCACCTCTTGAAAGAAGATACTCGACTGTACATCTGCCTTTATAAAAGGTATCATTGCAGACATGTCCTTCTTTCTAATGAGCACGGTGGACCTCTATCCAAAACAAAGAATGGGTTAGAAACCACCAGGCTGGTGTCAAAACTGAGCAATGAAGGTAGAAGAAGCTTAGTTAGGAAGGTGCCAATCCACTTTGCCCGAGCTCCAGTGTTCCTTCAACAAGGACAACTATCTCTGCAGCAATCTTCCAATCAGGACTACACTTTAAATGGAACCAGATGGTTTTCTGTTCTGGTCTGTAATTAACAGGAGAGGCCCCCGTGGTGGTCTTCTACATCAAAGTTCGATGTATGGATGCCCATCTGTCCATCTTATTTTGTTTACAAGCTGTTGGACTAGTATACCTAATAAAGGGACAGGTGAGAGTACACGGACACATTTTTCAACAGTTTTGGAATGGAACAATTTGGGAGAATGGGAACAAATGTATAATTAGTGGAGTTATTTGTTTAAATAAAAGATTATATAGAAAAAACAAATACGCAGAAGCATTATTTATTTAGCTAAATACGTAGCTTTAGTTTAGTTTTTATTACTTTTAGTTTTTATATTTTTTTTAGATTTTGTGTCAAAAATAGCTATGAAATGAAGCATTGTCTGCTCAGTAGGTAAATTCAGATAAATTAATTTGTCTGCTATTATTTTATACTGGTGCTAATGAGCAAAAGATGATTATGCAAAAATGTATATTTATTGCAGAAATGCTCAACTACCTGCGTTTGCATCAATCGCGCCCATTTATGCCACCGTATTTGACCACACTCCTCTAAAATGCATACAAAGAGCAGCCCGCATGTGAGTCAAGCTTCTTTAGCTTGTTTTGAGAAATTCTGACCTGACCCAGTGCTTTCGCCTTTGCTGTGAGTTAATGCTGCGGACATAGTCACTCATTCAGCCTTGTGTAGTCTTGATTGGGTGTTAATGTGACATTGATGAGCGGGTGAGCTCAACGGTTTGACTCTCGCACAAAATATTAAAGCGCTAATGATTACCCAGAAGTGATATTCTCAATGAAGTTCATTAAAAAAATGTTGATTATGAAAATTTTCGCTTGTAAGCTGTTATAGCCCTAGTTTAAGGGACTATTGACGTCAGTTTAGGGTAACAGTCCATTATTCTGCAAGATAATGACACTAAGCCAGTCAAGATAAGATGCTGTAGCTTCAGTGGAACTCTTTGTATGTATTTGCATTGGACAAGCTACACTGTTTTTTTCTGTTTTTATAAAAAAAAAATGCACAGAACTTAAAAATGTACTTATGGAATATTATATGTGACTGAACATAATCAATTTCAAATAAAACTGCAGCACTGTGGACACTTTCTGGACGCCATGCATCTTTAACTAACATTTAATTCATGATCAAATGTAGGACAAATGTTGTTAACTGCTTTGGTTTCACTGAGGGTGTTTTTTTTTTCAGGAGTTTCAATGAAGATTCTGAAAGTTTCCTAAACCATGTTTTATTATTAAAACAAATCAATATAATAGTATTGAAGCACTGGAGTCCCATCTCATTAGGAGTTCTGGATGATAAATCACTGGTGCCTGCAAATATCGATCACAACCAAAGTGGCTGAGCTTATTTTGTTTTACATGTTCATTTTTTGTCTACCATAAAGATCAAAATAGACCACACTGCTAATAAAATGTAGTCGATCAGAACATTCATCAAAGAAGTGGCACAGCTTCTAACGCTGGGAGCAAAACTGAAAGTGCTCAGAGTAATAATTACCGTATTTTTCGGCTCATAAGACGCACCGGCACATAAGACGCACCCAATTTTAAAAGAGGAAGATCTAGAAAAAAAAGATTCTGAACCAAATACTTTTGTAAAATATTTTATATCAACTGTGTAGAAGTTAACAGCCAAACATGTAACATGAACAGACAGTAAACAGTAAAAGTAACAAAAAAAAAGGCTGTAATGTTTTTCTTTGCCCCCACTCATCATTCTAAAGTCCACCATTCGTTATCACCATCACTGTTCCAGTGCAACATTGCCCCCACATTAGTAATACCATAATAGCCAGTAACATTGTCACTACATTACTAATAATAGCTTGTAACATTGTCACTACATTACTAATAATAGCCAGTAACATTGTCACTACATTACTAATAATAGCTAGTAACATTGTCACTACATTACTAATAATAGCTAGTAACATTGTCACTACATACTAGTAACATTGTCACTACATTACTAATAATAGCTAGTAACATTGTCACTACATTACTAATAATAGCTAGTAAGATTAGTAATAATACATTAGTAATAATACAGTGGTTCTCAAACTTTTTTAGTCGAGCCCCCCTTTAAACCTTTAAAAGAATCTGGGCACCCTGATGTAAAATAATAATTATTTAATAATTAATTAATAATTATTTTAATGTAAAATAAATGTAACTACTCCTTAATGTTAAATAACTCATTATTTATAGCTTATTCAAGTGACAATTCGGTTGCATGGTGTTAAGATATCCTTATGTGCTCTTACCTGGTTGGCAACATTACCCAATTGCAGAGCACGTTACTTACGTTTGCTATCTCGTATTTACATGTGTGAGATGTACTGTTGAGAGATGATTTGAGTTTGAGTTTATTAAAGGAGAGTTTCAGTCATTGAGAGCGTTTTGTTTTCCTCACGCGAGCAAGAGAGAGAGAGCTCACGGCAGCAGTTCCGCTCGTGAGTATGGATGCGGAAGCACCGCTGCGGCTACCGTAGCCAAGGCATTGTGGGAAATGTAGTTTTTTTTTCTCGTTTTCGTTACGACCGCGCTATGGCAGAGATGGGCGATGACGTCAGCGCGCAGCGCTGGGTGTACAAATATGACCGCGGCTTCGGCCTAGCTCCGGGGCTCTTTTACGTTCAATGTGTGAGAAACAGCAGCTCTGTAGCTCGTGAGTATGGATGCGGAAGCACCGCTGCGGCTACCGTAGCCAAAGGCATTGTGGGAAAAGTAGTTTTTTTTCTCGTTTTCGTTACGACCGCGCGATGGCAGAGATGGGCGATGACGTAAGCGCGCAGTGCTGGGTGTACAAATATGGCCGCGGCTTCGGCCTAGCTCCGGAGCTCTTACGCCTCTCAAACGGCCGTGACCGGACTTCGCGGCGCTCTGCATTCGCTCTATAAGACACAACAACTTTTCCCCCTCAGTTTTGGGGAAGAAAAAGTGCGTCTTATGAGCCAAAAATACGGTAAATAAACCTAAATGAAACTTCAGGGTTTAGTTTGGTTGAAAATGTTACAATGGTCCATTTGTAAAATTTCTGGAGATTCTGGAAATTTCTGGAGATTCTGGAGATATCAAGTTGGTACACACCTGACAGACCTATTTAAGAACTGTGTGAATGTGCACTATGACAGAAACTAACTGGTAGAAGTATACAAACAGCAGTCCATCATAAATGAAATGAAATGCTAATAATATTCCTGATTGTAGCTGCAAAGGCTTATGTTGCATGAGGACCGACCCACTGAAAATATTTCAAGAGATCACCACACAGAGAAATCACAAGTTAACGGCAGCTCTGATTAGATCACAGAAGAGTGGCACACTGAGTTCTTGTAGCAGGCAAATGTCAAATCAACTACTCAAAGGAAACTGCACAAATTCAGTTTTTTTTGGTCAAACAGCTACTAAAACACCAGGAGTAGATATTAGACCAGCAGAAAGGTTTCAAATTTGAGATCTTTAATTAAACCCAATGTGTAATTGCACCCGACATGCCATTCCATCCAGTTGGCATTTAGTAATTGTTTTATTTTTCAAGGACGATGATGCCCTGAAACAGTAAGATAACCTCCACTGTCACCTGACTTAAGCCAATGGAGATGATCATCTTGAGCGGGCAAAAGGCCCAACAAGTGCTCAGCATCTCCAAAAATATGCAAAGCAGTAATCAAAGCAAAGGGTATCTAAAATATAAAGTTACATGAGTTAAATCACACTTTTTGGTTATTTCCACAAATGTTCCTAACTTTTTCTAAATAAAAGTGCATTTATTATGAAGCACATTTTTATTTCAACAGGGATTCTTTAGCACAAAAATGACTCATTTAGTGACAGAAATCCTGTGGCAAAACAATATAATATTACATTTTAGCCAGACATGATTGATTGAACATTAGACAAAACAAATTATTGACAATTACGGAGGATGATCTATTTATTTCCAACAAAACTCCCCCAGTTACAATCAGCATCAGTGCTGCATTTGAGCGTAAGTGAAATTCTATAAGTGGGTGAAAGTTCAGTCCCGTGGTCAATATTCCTCAGACCTCTGTATTGTCTCTCAGTGCTGTGCATTAATGTAAACAGACATGATTTCAATGATTTCTGCAGCAAGCATTTGGATTTTACCAGTAAAGGAAGACATACAAAAACTTTATGAAAAAAAGGCAATTTCTACTTTTCGTATAATATTTTGATACTGAAGTTAAGGGTAAGTTTAATTGTGTTAAAGCATGAACGATTTGTTCATTTTGAACGAGTCTTTATGTGACTCTGTAGGAACGAATCGTGTTGGAGACAGATCTGTTCAGTGGCACATGAACAACATCCTAGTGGTTTGCACATGTGCAACGTACCGCTCATCATTAATGATAAAAGAATGAAAAGGACCCAGAGGACTCGAAAAAAAAATAAAAAATAAAAACTTTTCTGTTTCCAGCTTATACTGCATTGGTAAACATTACAGAACAGTCAAGCACCAGAAAAAAAAAAAAAAAGGTCCTTCTGGTCCTTTAGTCGAGTGACCACTCCCTAATATTAGCCAATTCAGTATGAAAATATTTCATTATAAATTAATTTTATTATTATTTACACGTACCGGTTTTTTTTTGCCTAACCGAAACCACATTGTAGGGGGTTTAATTTTTCTACTGTTTATAAATGTGGGAATTTTATTCTCCAGTTTGAATCTTTTGTTCAAAAAATAACTTTCAGAGATAATTTTTTTAAGTGTATTCTAATCTTCATTACACAACACCTTACATAGCTTCAGATTCATCAAGCATTTTAGTGACTATTTTTGTTTATAATAAATTACCTTCAATACATTCAAGTTGTCATTTAATTAAAAAGCAGCTTAACTACCAATTTTATGTAATAAGTTTAAACCAAAAAACTTTTATACTTGATACTTCACTTTAATTAAGCAGTTTAATAAGTCAGATCGTCAATGTATTGTTTGTAACATATGATGTTTCAGACATTATAAACACTGTATACACACTGGGATTGTTTTGTATTTTAAATTGTATTAAATTCAAATATACTGAAGCCACAGAGGACATTTATATTGCACACAAAGCTAAAAAGTACAAATAAGTAAGGTTTAAATAAATAACACATTCTTAAATTCATGAATGGAATTAATAATGTTAAATTCATCTTTACATTAGAATTATAAATTAATATAAAAACATGGGATAAAGTATATTAGGGAGCGGTCATGAAACTTGCTGTATTGAGTCAAGTCCATTTAAACATGGTTTGTGTCAGAAGTGTTGGGACTTCCGTAACAAAACAGTGGCTCAAGACAAAACCAGACCATAATACCACAGAAAATCTGTGGTGGAAACTGAAGATATGAGTTGTCATTTCAGTGAAAATAGATGGGTGTGCTAATATTGCTTCTTAGGTTGAGGCTAAACTATTGTATCAGTCATGTTTCCAGATAATCGTAAAAACAAATATCCACAAAGAAATGCAAAAGAAGAAAGAAGGACTCCCAGAGAAAATGTCAGAAGTTATCCCAAGTGGAAACATTTCACACCAACAGAACATGGATAGAGTACAAACGCTGCAAGGCAGAGCTCAGATTCCATAATGACAACAATATCTTTACTGAAAGTATGCATAGACAACAGTTCTAATGTCATTTTGGCAGGGCTCTAGAGTGCGACCAATTTGGTCGCATATGCGACCTAATTTCTCAATGGTGCGACTAAAAAAAATCAAAGGTTGCACCGGTGCGACCCGTCGTTCGAGGGGAAAAAAATGAAACTCCGTGAGTCTCCCTGTTGTTCAACAACAGACACACATTAGGCCCATATCGTGGTCTAAACCAATCAGAGATAGTGAAGGGCGTATCCCGTCATTATAATATATTGGTATACTGCAATTAAAAGAAGCATATAAACACTATGAAGTGTTTGTGTGAGTGTTTTGCCGCACCACCCATAACACCACAACCCCCCCCCCCCCTCCCAAGGCCATGATCCTAGGGGAAACACTGGACTCAATTCAAAATGTAAAATTTTGAACGTTTATTTCAAACAGAGTTTGAGATAGGAATAAAAAACAACAAATGTCATATTCCATGTGGCCATGTGAAGTATGGCGAGTTATAAAAACTTCTTGCTTAGAGGGGAAACAACAAAAGTAAGCCGACTGCCAATCTTGAAGCTTCACAAGTTAATATTGCAGGGGCCTTTAGCTGAGACTCCCATAGACTCATAGCGGACACATTAAATCTCTAGGAAAATTTGTTTAAGTATGAAACTTGGAATTGTACTACGTTTTACAAAAATAAAATCTAAATAATTGTTCCAATTTTCCAAAATTTTCTTCAAACATAGCCTGAAATAAGAGTAAAAAAAAAAAACAAGCGAGTTTCATGTTCCTAGGCGAGTTTCCACACGAACGCTATTAAGTGACGCACAGTAGAGCTGCACGAGTAACTGTGAGAAATGGCAACAGCTAAAGTGAAGCCAGCGCTTGAAGACACCTCACTACAGTCTCCTGTTGGGAACACTTTGACTTCTCTGTTAAAATACATAATGGGGATAGACGAGTGGATAAATTTAAAGTTGTATGCCGACATTGTTCCACGGAGATCGGGCAGGCAACACATCTAACATTTTCTACTGCTGGAGATATTGTCACTGCAACCAGATCTGTGCTCTCTTCAGAAAATGTGGATAGGTTAATCTTTTTAGCCTAAAACTTAAAAAGTTAATTTTGTTGATATACAAGCTGAAGCTGTTGCTAGTGTTAAAAGTTTTCAGGTCCTAACTAGTTGCAGTATTTCATTTTTTATTTAATAAAATGTGTTTTTCTTTATAAAGGGTGCAATTTATTTAAAATATCACCCAAATGTGTCACTTTTATATATTGTATGCAAGAATTCTATTGTGTATTGGCAGCTTTTCAAAATAAAGATTTTGTGAGCTCTTATTGTGAAAATTAACCGAACCGAGCTCTCCAAGACACTGTACCGAACCGAATACGGTTTTAGCGTACCGTTACACCCCTAATATATATATTTTACTTCATGGCGACACCTTGTAAAACATGCAGTGAAATACAGTATTATTTCACATTTAAGGGGGGGTCTATTCCAAGAAAAAGTCCAGAGTTACAAAGAGAAAACTGATGATTCAGAGGCAGCTAATAACATCCTGTATTTCTCTCAACACAAGGCGCTCAGCAGGGATGATTTTCAGCAAACATTGAACAGTCAGATGTGTGAGATCACTTGCATTTTGAGAACACTTTCTTTAAATAAGGAGAATTTCAGAGAAGCAGATGCGAACATTAACTTTGCAATGGGTAAAATGAGAAAATAGCTTCAAGAATAACCACAAAAGTGCTAAATTGTTTGATTCAAACGAACTGATTGTTCTTTTATTATAGCCATCTCCGAAAAGTAGTTTAGTCTACATTTTTAGCCCCAAAATGTTCCACATTTGTTGGTCAAAAAAGGCCGCTAACCTCCAGAAATTGACTCTTAAAATGCTCAGAAAGCTACTGAACCAACTCAACAATATCAAGATGTTGTTAACCTCTTAAACTCCGCAAATCTGTATCCGGGTTTTAAAAATCTCTTTATTAGGCCATATGTTCATTATTGAGTATCTACTCCAGGGGCAGCATTTACGCTATATGCTAGATTACCTTGGCAACCAATGAGCTGTTTGCAGTAGAGCCCTGCACAAGCTTCAAATTTAGGCCCTATCCCAGCCCATGCTCGACAAACTTATCAGAATTCTCTCCTCTCTCTATTTTTTTTAAATCCTAGTACACATCTTATAGCGACAAAAATGGTTTTAGTGGCTAAGTTATATTTAGTTTTTCTTTCTTTATTAATTCTGAAAAATGTTTGGAGCACTTATTCTTTGATAAATTAAA
>SRMA01027337.1:22242-63373 GCA_007224835.1 Danionella cerebrum
GCCCCCAGGTTTCGGGGTGGGCTTCACACTCCTGTTCCCCGAACAGGCGCCTCATTCCTGCGAGAGGAGATCGACGCCCTTTTAACAAAAGGTGCGATCGAGCCGGTACCCCCAGCCGATATGGAACGAGGGTTTTACAGCCCATACTTCCTGGTCCCCAAGCAAGCAGGCGGGCTGCGACCAATCTTGGATTTGAGGCGTCTAAACCGGCACCTGGCCAAGTACCGGTTCAAGATGCTGACGGTCCGCTGCATTCTACCATGCATCCGTCCCGGAGATTGGTTCGCAACAATCGACCTGAAGGACGCGTACTTCCAGGTAGAAGTGGTACCGAGACACAGACCCTTTCTAAGGTTCTGTTTCGAAGGCCATGCATACCAGTACAAGGTCCTACCCTTCGGTCTTGCCCTCTCCCCGCGCACCTTCACGAAGGTTGCACGGGCCGCTCTTGCCCCGCTCCGTCGGGCAGGCCTTCAGATCCTGGACTACCTCGACGATTGGCTTCTCATAGCCTTGTCCAGGGACCAGTTGATCCGACACCGAGGCAAGGTGCTTCAGCACTTAAACCGATTGGGTCTGAGGGTCAACTGGAAAAAGAGTTGCCTCACTCCTGTGAGAGTCCTGTTTTTCGGGATGGAGCTGAACTCCGAGAGCATGCGGGCGCACCTGTCGGTAGATCGCGCCCGGGCCTTGCTGGCCGCCTTATTCGCGGTGTCCTCTCGACAAGTGGTCAGACTGAAGTTACTTCAGAGGCTCCTGGGGCATATGGCAGCCGCAGCCTCAGTGATTCCACTCGGGCTCCTGCACATGCGACCACTTCAGCTATGGCTTCTCTCGCGAGTTCCAACTTGGGCATGGCGTCGGGGAGCTCTTCGACTGTTCGTGACAGACGCGCTCCCTCACCTGAAGGTCTGGAAGTCGGTACGGAAGCTGGAGTGCCCCTAGTGTGCATCACCAGTCGCGTAGTGGTCACCACCGACGCCTCCAAGACCGGTTGGGGCGCCGTGTGCGGTTCCCACCGAGAGTCCGGTTCCTGGAACGGACTGGTTTCTCGCTGGCACAGCAACCGTCTCGAGCTAGTAGCAGTGATCCTCCGGGATCGGCACATGCTGGTCAGGACTGACAGCACTGCGGTCGTAGCGCACATCAACCACCAGGGCGGTGTACGCTCCCGCTTCCTGCACTACCTCGCCCAACAGCTGCTCCTCTGGAGTTAGAGCGACTTCCGTCGCTCGAGCCTTCATATCCCTGCGGCGTGTAACAGGATCGCGGTTCTGCCGTCCAGATTCCACCCCTCAACAGGAGATTGGCGACTCCATCCTCGGGCTGTTTAGCAGATTTGGGACATCTTCGGCGAGGCCCAGGTACCTGCTGCCTCCCGTGTGAATACCCATTGCCGGCTCCTATTCCTGTCCCTGGCTCCTCTCGGGACAGATGCGCCGGCTCACTGCTGGCCCAGGAACAAACGCTTATGTGCGTTTTCCCCAGTGAAGCCTCCTAGCACAACCTCTGTGCATGGTCAGGGGGGACGAGCGCGGGCTACTCTTTCGCCCTCTTCTGGCCTAACAGAGTATGGTCTCCAGACCTCTCTGCGCTCGTGACAGCCCCCCCTTGGCCGATTTCCCCCTGAGTCCAGATCTGACTCAAGGGGGGGGATACAGGCACCCGCGGCCAGACCTCTGGGCCCTACTTGTATGGCATATCTGTCCGCGGTGGACCCCGAGCCTCTACCACCCCTCGTGGTGACTACCTATACCATGCGTTAGCCCCCTCCACTGAGTGTGCTACGCTGGCAAGTGGGGTCGGTTCGTTGAATGGTGCTCTTCCCGCCAGGAAGACCCCGGGACATGCCCCATCTGAGTCGTGTTGACCTTCTTCCAGGAGAGGTTCGATCGGGGGCTGTCCCCATCGTCCCTCAAGGTCTACGCCCCCGCTATTTCTGCCTTCCACCTCCAGGTTGAAGGGAAATCAGTGGGCAGCCACGCACTGACGGTGAGATTTCTCATGAGGGCTAGGCGCCTCCGGCCTCCTAGACCACCCTCCATTCCTCTTGGGACCTCTCCGTCGCCCTTCGGGGCTGCGGAAGTCACCTTTTGAGCCCTGGCATTTGGCAGAGCCGCGTGTCCTCTCACGGAAGACCGCACTCCTGCTTGCTTTGGCCTCAATTAAGAGGTTGGGAGATCTCCAGGCACTGTCCGCCGATGAACCTGCCTGGAATTCGGCCCTGGCGGTTCCCTGGTCTCCACCAGGCCCAGGCCCGGATTCATCCCCAAGGTCCCATCCGTTCCCCTCCGGGACCAAGTGATGATCTGCAAGCTCTGCCCCGGGAGGAGGCAGATCCAACCCAGGGTTTGTTGTGTCCACTGAGCCCTTCGGGTCTCCCTGGACAGAACCCGGGAGCTACACAGCTCCAAGCAGCTCTTCATTTGTTTCAGAGGCCAGCGTAAGGGTTCCGCTGTCTTCAAGCAACGGCTGGCACACTGATCGTGGAGGCCATTCGCCTTGCTTATGAGGCGTGTGATATGTCCCCTGCCCTCTCCATCTGAGGGCCCACTCCACTCGAGGCATAAAAACGCTGCTTCGTGGATGTTGGCTAGGGGGGTCTCACTTGCCGACATATGTCGAGCTGCGGGTTGGTCTACACCAGACACATTCAGCAGGTTTTCCAACCTTCACGAGCTCCGTTCCCTCCGCGGTCCTGTGTGGTGGCAGGCTCCCTCAGGGAACGGAGCAGGTGTAGTAAGCTTGCAGTACTCTCTTAAGTGAGCAGTACATCTTCCTCGTGTCCCCCCCTCGGGGTGGCTCTTCCTTCCTCCCCCCTTCGGCATCTGACTGGGCGGAGCAGTCAGCTCTGCTAGGTTCTGTTCTGGAGCTTTGCTTCGGCCTGGCTCCAGCAGAACTAGGGTCCAGATCTGGGAGTCCCCCTTTCTTGGTGCTCCCTTTCTGTGGGTTTTTTCTATAGCTCCCTCTCCAGGCGGCTAGTAGGAACCCGTCCCGTTACCCCCCTGCCTCGGTGAGTAATGATGACTTACGTCTCTGCCACTCTCATGTCTGCAGAACGTCTTCGCTGGTAGCCCTGCGGGCCTCGACGCGATCTCCGCGCACCCCTCCCCACGATGAGGGGTGCCCTCCTTCTGGTCGTCTTCGCAACAACCGAGTACAGCTAACGCTCTCAGTGTTGGACGACTTCCCCGTCAATGAGAATTCCGGGCAGGGGCAGAAGGAGCTCCCATTCAGGTATTACAGCTTAATTCACTAACCTTCTCCAAGTTTAGTGCTGGCCTGTTTGGATGGACTTCGGGCATGGCGCTTTGTAGAGGCTCCCATTCAGTCGGTCATCGACTAAACGTCTCCGGTACCGACTGAAAGGGAACGTCTAGGTTACTTGCGTAACCCCACGTTCCCTGAATAGGGAACGGAGACGTTTCCTTTCTGCCATGCCTAGAAAGTCGGGAGACTGAGGCGCCGGAGGTAAGTAGGTCGGCTCCTTGGAAAATCCCATACTGAAGTGTGCGTTACGCCAGGTCTTATACCCGGCTGATTGCTAATTAATCACTTACGCCTGCAAATCAATTTGCCCGTTAAACAATTCGGTCCAATCTCCCATGGAGATCAGCTCCCATTCAGTCGGTCATCGACTAAACGTCTCCGTTCCCTATTCAGGGAACGTGGGGTTACGCAAGTAACCTAGACGTTTATAGATCTTAGTATTCTTTCAGCTAGTAAATTATTGGGGATATATAATATGCAGTAGAAAAGTAGAGAAAAAAAAATGTTGCTTTCACTAGGAAAAAGAGGGAAAACGTGCAACTCTACAGACAGAAAATCTAACAGTTAATTGCTTTAGATTTCTGGGGTTATGCTTTGACTTGGGAAAATAAGCATGAAATGTAAAAAAAGTAGTGAATATAATGAGATGCTTATGAGTTAGAGATCGGGAAGCAAGCAGAGAGGGACTAGGAAACATAGCCCTAATAAGAACAGTATTAAGGAAGTTCCGTGTATGGCACTGCAGCAAAGACCAACTCACCAAAAGTTCAAGCTCAAGGGCTTACACTGTGCTGTAGAGCATTCAAATCCACCCCAATCACAGCACTCCATGTAGAGCAACCACAACAGCTAATGATGAATTACTGGACAAATCTCAAAGGCAGTAAGAATTCAGCCACAGCAGAACTTCACCCGTGCTGGGAGTATAAAGGAGTAGAAAACGCAACACTTTTGTTATTGCTCCCATTTTTGTTTGAAATGAACGTCTAGGTTATGTACCTAACCCGCGTTCCCTGAAGGAGGGAACGCAGACGGCATCGATGTCTCGACTATGGGTGGAGCCATCCTGGAAGGGGTGGAGCCGAATATTTAATGGGCAATTAATTTGCGAGTGAAGTTGATTAGCGATCAATTGATCAATCAACTGCTCTATAAGAGCAGAGCGTAGCTCTACACTCATTCTGCTTTCTTCCGAGGAGCCGAACCCACTTACCTCTACGGCACCTCAGAACAGCGACTTGAGGTACATGGCCAAGGGACGTCTGCGTTCCCCCTTCAGGGTACGCGGGTTACGTATGTAACCTAGACATTCCCTTTCAGTCTTTCAGGAACTCCCTCGAAAGGGCCATGACCAAGTCCATCCAACCAGGCTGACTCTAAGCTGTGAAGGTTAGGTGTTAGTCAGGCCACTGGTCGGGAACTCCTTCTGCCCCTTAGCCCGGACATTAGTCTATTGCGGGGTCATTGCAAACTGCTGAGGAGCTCGAAGCAGGGCAACCAGAAGGAGTGTGCCCCTGATGTGGAACAGGGGCACGCGGAGGCTTGCATCGGGACCTGAAGAGGGCATCCAGCAAGCGATAAAGCGTTCCGCCAGGCTATAAAAGGGGGCAGAATCGAAAAGCCGTCGTTCCCCGCCCAGGTAGGGGACGGAACGGAAACGGGGTAATACAATACACCTGAAAAGGGGCTTTGTATAGAGTACACGGGTTGGGCCACCCAGCTAGGGGGGGTCCTCAAGTCCGGCCCGAGTTCTGTAGGGATCAGGCCCAGCGGCAAAACCTTACTACAGAACCTAGCAGAGCTGACTGCTCCGCGTCAGTCAGATGCCGAGTGGGGGGAGGATAGAGTTCACTGATCCACCATACGGGAGACGTGAAAAAAGGTTCCATCCCGTAGGACTAGGAACCTGCAGGCGCAGCACATCCTTGATGCGGGGGTCCTAGTGGTACCCCTGCGCTGGCCGTGGTAGCATATGAGGAGCTGCTGAGAGTTAGGAAAACTCCTGGGTTCTGTCCGAGTAGAGCCGAAGGGCGCACACTGGGCAGAGAGTACCATCCCGAGAGGAGCCAGGGACAGGGAATTAAGAAGCTGGCAGTGGGTGTTCTCATGAGAGGCAAACAAATCTAGTGTGCCTCCCCGAACACGCTCTATAACTGCTGGACAGCCAGGGGGTGGAGTCGCCATTCCCCTGCGGCCGGCTTGAACCTCAACAGCGATGTGCGGTTTTGTTCGAAGCGTCGGGGTATGAACGGCCCTGAGCGACAAGAGTTTGCTCAGACTCCACAGGAGCAGTCGTTGGGCGAGGTAGTGCAGGTGGTGAGAGCGAACACCTCCTAGGGGGATGATGTAAGCAATCACCGTCGTGCTGTCCGTCCTGACAAGCACGTGACACTGGCGTAGGGGCGGCCGGGGACGCCGCAAGCCAGTATCCCTGCCGCTAGCTCGAGACGGTTGATGTGCCATCGAGAAGTGCGTCGGGTCCAGGTACCGGACGCTCGATGGGAACCGCACACGGCGCCTCAACCTGTCCGAGAGGAACCATGGTCACAACCAAGCAACCGGAGTTCCCCCTTACCCAGGGAACCCCGGAGAGCAGGAAGGACACGCCCTCCCGGGTTACAGGGACAAGAGACAGCGAGGTGTCAGTGACAACTGAAGCTGGTCTCTGCGCCATGCCCAACTCAGAACCTGAGAACGAAGCCATAGCTGAAACGGTCGCATATGCAGGAGCCAGGGCGGAGTCACCATGGTTGCGGCTGACATGTCCCCCAGGAGCCTCTGAATCCCTTCAGTTGACCGTCCGTCGAGTTGACGCAGCTGAACGAGCGGACAGCAAGGCTCGGGTGCGCTCTGCCGTAAGTCGCCCCCTAGTGTTCTTGGAGTTCAGCTCCAAACCGAGAAAAACAGTCACCTGGACCGAAGTAAGACGACTTTTTTCTCAGTTGACCTGAAACCCTAGTGGCCAGGGTGCATGAGGGCCACTCAGTCCCTCTGATGATCAACTGGTCCCTGGACTAGGCTGGCACCAGCCGTAGGTCCATGTAATCCAGGATACAGATGCCTGCCCGGCATAGCGGGGCGAGGGCAGCCCGGAGCACCTTAGTAAAGTGCGTGGGGAGAGGGCGGGCCGGAGGGCAGGACCTGGTACTAGCAGGCTTGGCCTTCGTAACAGAGCCTGAGGAAGGGTCTGTGAAGCTTGCTCTAGCCACATGAAGTACGCGTCCTTCAGGTCTAAGGTGGCGAACCATTCCCCAGGACGAACGCACGGCAGAAGGCTGCGGATCGTCAACACCCGGAATCGGAGCTGGGCCAGGCCCCAATTCAGACGTTTCAGATCCAGGATTGATCGCAACCCACCAGATATTATGGGGACCAGAAAGTGACGGCTGACAAAGCCTCTTTCTGCATCGGCTGGAGGGACCGGCTCGACTGCGCCCTTGTTCAAAGGGGCAGTGATCTCCTCTCGCAGGAGTGAAGCGCCTGACCAGAGGACAAGGGTCTCAGAAACGCCTCAAAAACCTGGGGGGTTCACGAAAGGATCGTGAAACCCAGCCGGATGGTCCGGAGGATCCACTTGCTGATCCCGCGAAGCTTCCGCCGAGCTCCCAGGCAAGCTGTCAGTGGTCCTGCGACGGACGTGCCGATGAAAATGAAAACCCCTGGTGGGGCCGCAAGGCTGCGGGCTTAGTGGCGGAATCACCAGGGCGGGTGAAAGACCCCTGAAAGATCTCACATCTTCCTGAGCTGTCAGCCTCAGGGGCGCTTCTTACGGGAAGAAGCCCTCGTCTGCTTCCGAGAACCCTCTGAGGATGACTGCGCCTTTCGTCCTGCAGGGGTCCTTCTCGAGCTCTTGGCCGGAGGTTTAGACCATGGCAGGGGGCGGTCTCTCTGGCGTCTGGCAGACGGAGAGGGCTCCATACCGAGCGATCTAGCCTGCGCTTGCCGTGGCGCGGAACCATCAGCTCGTCCAGACCCTCCGTCTGCTTCCTGATCGTGGAGACCTTCGACGCAAAGTCTCCACGGCGACGCCAAAGAGGCTATCTGGGAAAAAAGGAGAGTCCAGGAGCCGCGCGCGGTCCTCGGACATCATCAACCGCAGATGGTGTTCTTGGACCACAGTGTGGACATCGTGCAGCCTGTGCGCTACCGATTTCGTAGCCCGAAGGGCGAAATCAATGTAAAGCGCAAGTCTTGAATAGACTGATGGCTGCCACCACTCTGGTACATGTCACAGAGGATTTTACCGCAATGACATGTGAGTTGCAGCAGCTTAACCGCAACCGAAAAAAGCTTTTGTCATCAGGGCTGACAAAAAAAACTTCCCGGTTTTGGAAGAAATACTCTGACAAAACCAAAAAGCCGCAGCATAATCGGGGCGGGAGTGCCGCGACAGCTGTACTGCTCGTGGCATTGCTGAATGTCCCCTGCTGCTGCAATTGCCAGAGTGATGAAGGGGGAGGAGCTTCTAACCCTCACAGATGGGGGAGTCTGTCAGTTTTAAGCTCTTCATGCATCTCTGGGGAGAGAGGAACCAGCAAAGTGCGGGGAAGAAACCCGGCGCTTGTCGTGAACCAATCATCCCAACGCTGCGGCGCTGCATCAGGAGGCGGAGCCCCCGAGTCAATCGCCGCGCGGATTAGAGTGCATCGCGGCAACTTCTGACCTCGATTTGCTGTGGCGCGAGGCGGCAGGCTAAACGCGAAGGTACAGAAGGCGGCGCCCCTTCCGATGCTGTGATGGGAGCAGATCATCTGAGAGTCATACGAGGAACCGAGCAATGCAGGGCATCGCTCGATTCACCCGCAGATCAGACGGAACTCACGCCTGAAGCGTGGGGATGACGCGAGGGATCGCCTGATGTCACTAGCCCCGCACCATCAGCTAAGGCCTCGGAGGAACTAACCAGTTTACGGGAGCACCGGGAGCCGGAGCTCCGATGTCCTTTCCCCTAAAGAACCTCCTGTACCTCAGTGTGCGGAGAGGATGAGCGTTGCAGAGCAAACACTCATATTCTCGCTTCACGGGAGCAACACGGTGCGTTTGAAGCCAAAGGCTCCGTGCTTTTCTCGTGACCGTCTTCAATGAGATCATCACAGCCAGGAGAAGTACAGATTTTGCCCATCGTTGTGAAAAACGGACGTTATAGGACAAAAACTGAAAGTACTGACAGGCTCTAGTTGGGAATCAGAGGTGCCGCGATAAGATGGCGTAGCTATCTGGGCTACCAGCAGCACATCAAGCGCAGAGGTAAGCAACCTTTGATATTTCAGCTTGTAAGAGCGTCGAAATGCAAAGCAACCACCATTCGCTCCGGGGAAGAAGGCAGAATGAGTGTAGAGCTACGCTCTGCTCTTGTAGAGCAGTTGATTGATCAATTGATCGCTAATCAACTTCACTCGCAAAATAATTGAGAAAGTGCTCGCTGCAGAGCCAAATGGGAGGAGCTAGAGCTCTAGCTCCCCCTCGCTGGAGCTCCAGCTCCCCCTCGCTGGATCTAGTGGGCGGGGCTTAAACGTAATAGGTCCAGACGCCGGTAGAGTCCGTTTGAACTGTACAACCTGTATGGCACGGTAAGACATCTGAACTGTACTTTAAAGATAAACGGAACTTTGAGATGTATAGAAAATCTAAACCTTACATTTATCGCTGTCTCGACATGACGATTAATGTTATTGTTAAGTTCTGATACCCTGAAACATTATTAGTCAAACGTTATTTTTATTATTATTATTATCTATTACATTAATCTATCATCTATTACATCTATATCATCTATTACATCAGATTATTCAGATTAGTTCACAAATAACCCACAGATTAATGTGGTGGACAAAAATTAAAGCAGGATGCACAGATAGTAAGCTTTCACATTGCCTACTATTCAAATATTTACATAAGTATTCACAGTGGGACATGGAATTGTACACATTGTATGACAATAAAGCATTATTAAAAAAGTATTTACGTAATTTCATAATTTCACAGAAACGATACTGACTATGCTTAAAATCATCAATCATAATCATTACCAATATTAGACAAAAATATTATCTATGCCAGCATATTGCGCATCAACACAACCATTTACTTCCATTACGGTTGAACTCGCACTAACATTAACAGCCACTTGGTGGCACTTGATAGCGCGTCAAGCCCCGCCCACTAGATCCAGCGAGGGGGAGCTGGAGCTCCAGCGAGGGGGGGCTAGAGCTCTAGCTCCTCCCATTTGGCTCTGCAGCGAGCACCACTTGAAATAATTGCCCGTTAAATATTAGGCTCCACCCCTTCCAGGATGGCTCCACCCATAGTCGAGACATCGACGCCGTCTGCGTCTCGACTGAAAGGGAACTCAAAGATCTGAAACATTCACAAAATAACCATTTCTCTGAAATATTATTCACAAATCTGTGATAGTGAGCACTTCTCCTTCGCCAAGATGATCTATCCTACTTCACAGGTGTGCCGTATCAAGATGTTGATTAGACACAGGTGTGCCTAGAAAGATGGTGATTATACACAGGTGTGACGTATAAAGATGGTAATTAGACACAGGTGTGCCTTAGACTGACCACAAGAAAAAGACCACTCTGAAATCTTCAGTTGTATCACACAGCACAATGCCACAGATGTCGCAAGTTTTGGGGGAGCGTGCAATTGTCATGCTGATAGCAGGAATGTCCATCGGCGCTGTTGTTGCCATTTCAGAGAATTTGGCAGCACATCCAACCGGCCTCACAACCCCAAACCAAGTGTAACCACACCAGCACAAGACCTCCACATCCACCATAATTGTGCAAACAATTTCTCAGAAACCGTCTCAGGGAAGCTCATCCTCATGCTCCTCGTCCTCATCGAGGTCTCTTCCTCACTCCAATTTGCATCACATGCGATGGCGTTTGGCACGTCGGAGAGGTGTTCTCTTCACGGATGAATCCCGGTTTACACTGGTCAGGGCAGATGGCAGACAGTGTGTGTGGCACCGTGTGGGTGAGCTGTTTTCAGATGTCAGTGTCGTAGTTCGAGTAGCCCATGGTGGTGGTGGGGTTATGGTATAGGCAAAGAACACAGGTGCATTTTATTGATGGCATTTTGATTGCACAGAGATACCGTGACGAGATCCTGAGACCTACATCCATCATCATCTCCTCCTGTTGCAACATGATAATGAACAGCCCCATGCTGCAAGGATCTCTACACAATTCTGTGAAGCTGAAAACGTCCCAGTTCTTTTATGGCCAGCATACTCACCGGACATGTCACCCATTGAGCATTTTTGGGATGCTCTGGATCGGCGTATACGACAGCGTGTTCCAGTTCCTGCCAATATCCAGCAACTTTGAAGAGCAACATTCCACAGGCCACAATAGACAACCTCACCAACTCTATGCAAAGGAGATGTGTAGCACTGCATGAGGCAAATGGTGGTCACACCGGATACTGACTGGTTTTCTGAGCCCCCCCCCCCATTAAAACAAAACTACACATTTCAGAGTGGTCTTTTCTTGTGGCAAGTCTAAGGCACACCTGTGTCTTATCAGCATCTTGATACGGCACACCTGTGAGGTAGGATAGATCATCTTGGTGAAGGAGAAGTGCTCACTATTAATTTGTGAATAATATTTCAGAGAAATGGTTATTTTGTGAATGTTTCAGATCTTCGAGTTCATCTAGGGCGGAGTTCATCAAAATGGGAGCAATAACAAAAGTGTTGCGTTTATATTTTCGTTCAGTGTAGATACTGTGAGATTTCACCATTGCCAGTTACACCACCATGCATATATGCATCAATAAATGTTGATCTGGGTATGTTGGAGGAATACAGAATCACGAAAAGGAAGACAATATCACAGGCACTATAGAAACCATTATGCAGATATCATTTATACACAGCGATTTATATACAGATGGATCAAAAGACAGTAACAGGAAGAACTGGGTTTTCCTTTATATACCAGAGAAACAAGCTGTGGAAAGAACTGATCAGCTGTCCGTATATTCTGTCAAACTAGCAACCAGCACTGCAATCAATCAAATCATTTGAATCCATAAACAGACAGGAAATGATCATTGAAATTCATGGAATCGATCACAGATTACATAATAAAGGAAAAACGGCAATGTTTTTGTAAATTCCAGCACATAGGGGAATACAGGGAAATGAAATAACGTGCATGAAGAGAGAAGATACACTGAGCAAAACGAAAAAAGAAATGATGAAAAAACATATAAAGAAGGAATGGAAAGAAATGCACGATGAAGCGAGTACGGGGAGACATATGTATAGCATACAGAGGGATGTAAGATCTTAATAAAATATGAAAGAGCCATCAATTATTTTTACCAAGATAATTCAAAATTATAAATTAGAACAGAATGTCCACAGTGCCACCCGCCAATACAACACAAGAAGAAGAAGCCTTTCCGTGTCATGGGGGTCTGCTGGTGCCTAGCTCACTCCGGGCAGAGGGGGTAAGCCCTGGACAGATCCCCAGTCCATCACAGGGCACGCATTCACTCCTAGGGGTAATTTAAATTATTCAATGCACTGAGTTGAGGCTGTTTTGCAGTAGTTGGTGCGACTCCCTCAGAAGAAAGACCTCATGAGGAGACCATCAGGAACACCACCAGATCAGGTAGATAAAATGGCCTCTAATGCATCTGGTTGCTCTAATAAAAAGTTAAAGCGGATTGAAGAGACGTTGAAATGTATTTTGTCTTCCGCATGTCGAGGACGAATACAATTAAAAATCAGCCAAAAAATGAATGAAAAGGTTTTAAATAATATTCCTATTGAAAAAGCGACTTGACTTCCCTCTAGTAGTTATTTTGTGTAAAAAAAAAATATGCAAATAGTCATCTAATCATATCCAGTTATGCTAACCACCAGAAACAGGTTCCTATATCATGCCTACCTTTCCAACACCATCCTGCATTTGTCTCATCCACCCACCGTGGCTACATCTTTAATGAAAGTACAATGTTCCCAATTTAAATGATTTCCAGTATTTTCCTCAAGTATGTTCTGCACACAGATGTAGAAGTGATGGATTCGAGCAGCACATCTTCAGGAGAAAGCTATGAGAACACAAACACTGATGTTCCAGGTGCAGGTGATGTCATCTGTAATATAATAACGTAGTTTCACTCAACCTATTTTTGACTTTCATATTATTGTCTTCTTTTCCCTCACTGTTTATCTTTCCATTATCTGCTCCGTACTCAAAGCTTCCATTTAGACCCTCTCCCATTATTAGTGCTGTTGGCAGTCAGAACTCGGCCTAGAGCGCTGCTAAAAACAGTTTTTCCTCTGTGTGGAGAGGAATAATTCAGACAGAGTTTAAATGAAAGTAACAGAGCAGGAAAAACATCAGATGAGGCTTCGATATGGGCTCCAAGTACTCCATCACTGGTGCACCTCAGGCATTGAGGAGAAGTGTCCCGCCCTTGATCCTGGTCAACCAATGAGAGGAGCTTCCCTTGGGGAGTAAGGATTCTAGAAGCATGTATTCTGCCAAGTCAAACATAAGAGGCCTGTAGGAGATCCTCTGACAATCCCCATCTTCTATCCTTTCTAGTCGTTCGGTGTCATATATATAATATACGATGATCAGTCTTGTGCTTCTATTCTCTCAGTGGTAAATGATAGGCGGTGTATGGATCAAGGGAGAAACTGTTAGTTCATTATGTTTATAGCTAGACGAGTATTATCATCTTCGAGCATCCTCCACGAGGAGTAAATGTAGTTCAATTAATGTAGCGCAATAGTTAAATGTTAACAGCTTACTCCCCACGATCCATCTTATGAATTTCAAACTGATTGTTAATAAAAAGCAGGAAAATACGACGCTTTTTTTTTAAAATGTCTCCACATGCCGAATGCATCACTTTTTTCTTTTCCTTTATTTTCCTAGCTGCAGAAGTCCAGCGCTCGTTCTTCAGCGTGTGTTCTAGCGAGTGCTATGAAAATACTGAGATGGTTCTGGATAATCGTCAGTACGGTAGGCTCGTGTATAGAAGCTGAAAGGACCCACGAGGGTTCGTTCTGATGTGTAAACCTGCAGCATGTGTTTGTGCAGAAGACGAGGAAAGCCCATCACCAGACAACACTCTGATGACAGGAAATGTGGGTTCCTGTCTACCCAGTGCCAAATATCAAGGTAATGTATGAAACTAGGTGCAAATAAGAAGTGCTCTGTATTTTTAGAGTGAAATGTGTGAATTTTTGTTTTCTGGTTGTAGATGGAGATTCAATTAGCACTTCATCAGAGGAGTCATACCAGAACACCGCGGCGGATGAAAATGCTATTCTCCAGTTTGGTAAAACTCCATTCCTACTCTACAGTCTCAGAGTTGAGCAGTATAAGTGTATTTTAAATTACACTTCAACAAATACAACAATTAATACAAGAAACAGAAACCCACAAACTCACAGCTTTATTACACATAACTTCTTGGAGGAGCAAAGGTCCCAGAGTGCATCCATTTGTAGCCTGTTTGCCCAGTTCTAGACCAGTGGTGGGAAGGATCAAAATAAATGTCATTTGGGGAGACTTTTTACTTCATCTTCAATACATTTCAAAATCAAATATTTTACTTTTTAATCGACTAGTTTTTGGGAAATCAGTCATTCCTTTATTCATGAGTAGATAAAAAATGTAATCGGTCATTAGCATACATGAGCCACCAATCAGAATACAGCATGCGCTTCTTTTCGACTTGTTTTGAACAGAGGAAACTAATGGAAGAAACTCTGAAAACTTTCCGTTACCGGAATCTGATGTGAGACAGAGTCCTGGTGAACCTGTGTTTAACAGTTAAGACTTTGGAAAGGTTTTTTTTATTGAATGTACACCTTTCTAAAAATAAACATTACAATCATAATGGTATAATATAGCCCTAATAAACTGATAGTGGTACCGCGAGATACTTCTGCTCTCAAAAACAACAGTACCAGTAGATGAAAACGTTATTTAACAAGTAACGTTTCTTTAATCCTTAAATCTACACATTGTTAATGTGATAAATCATAATAAAACAGAATAAATGTTTGTTATTGTTCGTATGTCCAATGTTTCTTCGTATCTCAAACATTTCCTAACTTGAAGCATTCATATCTCGGGTTACCACTGTACTTGAATTTAAGGGAAATACTTTTGTACTTTAGTGAAATTCTAAAATAATATTTGAAATATGAATTAACCATTAATTGCCCACTTCACTCTTGTATCAGACGTCCTGCGGTACATTCCAGATCATTTCTAAAAACTTTCAATAACACATAGAATTCATGTCTCTTTTTTTTGAAAGGTGAGGAGAACCTCTCTCTGGCTGAGACATCCTTTCCAAATCCACAGTTCACAACTGAAAGCCCTGGCGATGGGCAAAAGTACCGAGACAACCGTCCTTCTACTGAAGGTAGCGCTCACCTTTATCTTTAGTTTCTGATTATTACTCTCAATCTTTTCTACAGCAATCTGTTTGTAACCAGAAAACTCACTGATTCGTTTCCATAGAAACGGATAACAGCAGCACATGCTCAGAAGCATCATATGTGAACGTTCCACCAAAACACCAGCTAGATGATGATGATGATGATGATGATGATGATGATGATGATGATGATGATGATTCTGCAACTGAAGACAGTGACCACGATGATGCTGGGACCCCGTGAAACCAGCTTCGCTCCTGGAGAACTTTAAAATTAGGTTAAAGACTCAGGCTAGGATTTATTTGTGTTTTGATTGACACAAGAGCCCTTTCAATAACCAAAGAACAGCAAAACCTGAACAATAGTAAATGGTAATCAAGCACTTATTTACGTATTTTGATATTTGTATACATTCATAATACTATGTTGCATAATTCAGAAGCCTTTTTGTCACATGTTTAAACTTGTGCTCAGGTAAAATAGACATAATAAATAAGTAAATGAGCAACGGCACATTCTACTCAAAGCAAAGCAAATATCTTTTTATTGTCTTGAATGCTTTCTGGTTGAAACTGGCAATGCCTCAGTGTTTCCCACAAACCCACTTGACTTGCGGCGCATCCCTGAGGTCTGTGAGCGTAAGAGCAGAGATCCAGCTGCACTGACAGGCATACGCTCGGACACCATTCCGCCGCCTGAGATGCCTTCTTAACTTCCCACAGTCTGGCACGTTATTCCTGAGGAAGAAGAGAGAGGGTTTGGATTGATTCCTCCTGTGCTCAATCACACGCATGATATGGAATCATTGTTTATGTTTCCAGGGCAGTAACTGGGACATTTTTAAAAAGCATTTTAACATCGGTTCTCCAGACGCACTGATCCTGCTTTAAAAAAAAGCTTTGAATGAATCATTGAATCCAATTTGCATTTTCAGGATTATAGTGTGGGGGCATTTGTATTGAAATTTTCACTTCAGGCTGAAATAAATTTGAATTACAGTATGCCCAGTATGTCTATTTAAATTGAACTTGACCTGCGCATCACTAGTAGCAATTTAACCTCTTAAGCCCTGAGGCCTATTTTCCGAAAATCCTATACTTTTACTTTTTAAGGCATTTCTCAGCTTTTACAAGGCCTAAACTGCAAATCTTGGTATCAAAATGAAGATAGGTTCTTGGGGAGTGGTGTGGATGAGTTAATTTGACAGTCAAGAACACTGGGTAAGAGTAATTGATGTTGGAATGGCCAAAAAATGAACTCCGCCTAAAAAAAAAACACATGTTTCCTCCAATATCTCCTTATTTTACTTATAACGAAGCAAATAAACACAATCAATTGTAACCACTACATGTCAAGAACATCTGTAGCAAGTTTGGTGTTCATACTACAAGAAACTAATATTCTGTAAAGGTTTTGATTGAACAAAGTTCAGGCGTAATCCATGTTGGCACAGTTTGGCACAATTTGGCACAATAATTGAAATATGGAAAAAATCTTGTCCAAAGCTTCAGCTTCGTTAATAGTCTTCTTTTGTTGCTTATGGGACATGATTTCAGCAAAAAAAACTCCTAAAGAAACGCTGTAAAAGGGGGGTAGAAGCTCATTTACGCCATCTTGCTGCGCTTTTGGGAACGTTTCACTCACAAACGCTTTGACATCAAGCTTCTGCTTGTCCCTACCCCCCCGACCATCTGTCCAATCCAGAAGATCTATATATCGACGGAAAGCTCTGATTCTATGGAAACCAATCAGCTCAACCATTTTGAGACTGACGGGATCGCCGACGAATCACACGACGCGCAGCGTGGAGAGACCACCTCTTACGCACGGGGAGTCATTCCATATTTGGTGACGTAATGACGCCACAAAGCTAAAGAAACAATCCAAAATGGAGTTTGCACGAAGCTATCGACCGGACATAACAACAAACGGACTTTTATCGCTATGGAAATAACTTTTTGTTGAAAAAAACGGCAAAGGTAAGACAAGATTTACATGCTTGCTTGGTTTTCGCTGGCGTTTTTTCGTGGAACTTTCGCTCCCTGCTCTGAAATACTTCATGCAATGTTAATGAGTTGCATATCACTGGATTCAGCTGGTTGTTAGCTTTCATTTAATGTAATGGTTCGGGTGTTTCCGTTTATATTGTGGATACATATCGCACATAAACAAAAACGTGGTCATGAATTATACTCCGGACATGTTGTTGTTTATTTGCATGGCGTTCGAGCTGTGGTTCACGAATATGAAATTGAATTAGATACGTTTTTAGAGGAGTTTCCGCTGAACACAACAGTATTTAATATGTGTGGGTTATTCTCAGGGTTCGTGAGCTATGAGTGAAAATGTAACGCACAAGGGGGCAAGTCCCCGGTACCGGGGACTCTCGGGCTTAAGAGGTTAAGGTGCAAACGCATGTTTTGAATGCAGTTGTGTGTCAGAATCCAGGTTGGGTGTTGAACACGTATACACTTTTTCCACGTGCGATCTGAAAACGATTTGTATACGCGTCGTAGAGCTGCACGATTACGACAAAAAACATAATTGTCTATAATTCCACTGAAATTGTAATTGTCAAATTATTAATCACGTCTATCACAATTTACATTGATTGATGTTTCAAATCTTTTTACTGCATGCCAAATTTTGTATAAAAAGGAAAAACAAACAAGCTCCTGAAAAACTATAATATGAAAAAAATATATTACGTAAGATTACATTAGATTTGTCCAAAAGAACCCCTTGTGTTTCAATACAAAAATGAGCAAAAGATTAAATAAAGTATGTCGAAATCAAGAGTGTGCGCTGTTAGAAAACATTTTTGTTGGGAATATAAAAACTGTATGACTGGCATATGACCGTGATTGAGACGGGAACACGCCCCCTGCCTGCTGCTGTTTGTGTTCCTTCACTCTGATTGGTCTTGGCGTAATGAATTCATTTCTTCACTACAGCAAGCTATTCATTATAGTTCTAGTAGTGTTTTTATTCATTCTCCTGGAGTTGAATTCTCCAGGGCTAAAAAGAAAACGTTCCGAACTGAACATATAATATGCACAACATATTATAAGAAATAACTATTTCATGACCCCTTTAAAACTGCGGTTTATTGTTTTGATACTTTAAAAATTATTACTAAAGTGCTATTCCATGTAACCCTGACTGACGCTCAAATCCAGAGCTCGGAGAGGGATTCAATATGATGTGAACAGTTTCTTTCTGACTTGTGAAGCACATTATAAATTGAGAAATAATAGTAAAATTCAATGCTTTGGTTTATTTTAAAACTTCTTTTGTGGAAATTAATGCTCATCAAAATGTTAACTTTCAGAATCTGGTTCTTTTCAAACAAAAAAACCCAAAACTTATGATTTGTCTGATCTGGCCCCAGAAGCTCAAGTTGTGCATCATGCAGCCGATGGGCAGAAATGAGTTTGATACGGTTATTTTTAATAGGCAAAATACAAAAAAGTGAACATACAATTTTGTACTGATTTTTTTAAGAGCCTGGAGGTATTACAGACTTTGCAAACATTTGTAGATACAGACAGCCATTGTCATTAGAAACAGGGCGTTTACAAATTCAATTTCTATTTTTGTTAAATTATACTTATATGCTTATTTTAAGTAAAATGTTCATATTTGATGAAAAAAAATTATACTTCATTTTTAATTAAATAAGTTATAGATTTATTCAATAAACTGTAGTATGTTTTCAAATATTGGCCTCGGCCAGAGAAAGATCCATATCGGTCAAGTTCTAAATGAGTGTACATATAGGTTCTTTCTTGCCTTAAACCTGAAAATGCATGGTATGTAGGTCAGAAATGGAAAATTAAAATTCTTCTGTTTTCACTGAATGTAAAGAAATGTGAAAAGTGGCCGTATTTTCATTTTGAACGCACCCCAAAATGAGAAATTTTGTGTTTTTACTTTTTATTCAAGTAAATGAAGGAATTAAAAATAAAGCAGCTTTCCATTGGTTTTATATTCACATTGAGAGGCTACCCCTGCTGACCTTTTCATGTAGAAAATGGCTACTCTTAGGACCATATAAACAACCTATTTGCCGGCAAGAAATCCAGCATATCCAGTGGGTCATAGTTGTTCTGCAATGGACAACCGAAGATTTTATGTGTTGGAAGGAGACAAGTAGCTAAATCACATTTAGAACTGTCTATAGCAAATGCTAAATTGTGATGTATGCTCATCGCTTTGGTTCCTGTAAACATTTGAGAGAAAGCTCATGACCGGTGAACAAATAGAATATGCAATGGAATACACACACGTGCAACTCAGCTAAAGAGCTAAATACAGATGACACTAAATTGAAAGGAAGTCACCAGGGATTCTTTTTTTTGTGACGCTAAAGTCTGTATTGCTACAGTTAAAGCAAAACAGTGAAAGATGTGGCACTGAAGAAACGACCATCCTGTGGAAAACTTGGTTTGAAGCACCATGTTGTGTTGAACACTTGTTATCAAAAGCTATTTGATCAAGCTGATTAGAAGGACCACGCGATGAGATAAATAGACACCGTCCTTTAACATGCCAATGTTCACAAAGGCAAAAGTGTGATGCAGGAAGACTTCAATGTAGCCACGTTTCTATTGCAAGACGCGGATCAATGCTGCCCCCTCCTGATCAAACAATGACAGTGTTCTGGGAGAACAGAATTGCAAGAAATTCCTCATACCTGAAAAATAAGTAGTCGCAAGATGAGTGCCATTCATGGTCATCAAACATGATTACACTGAAGTCACAGGATGTGCACCTTAATCGATTGCAGACCCTTCAAAGACAAGACAGTGAAGAAGAAGTCTGAGTTAATGACCAAGTAGCCTAGTAATAATACACAGCATGACACTTTATGCTATTTCTACAATGGACTCATGTTAGATGTCTAAATAAGAGTTTTTGACAGCACTGGGTTGGTTTGTGCCATTTTCATTTTACCTCTGAGAAACGCTGGTTCCAACTCCAAGAGCAAAAGAGCTTCCACCAAGAAAAACAGGGAAACACCTGAATAAAAATGTTACCATTAAACACCTCAGATCACATTAGCAGGATAAAAAGTTACCTTTTTCTTGCGTTGTGACACTTACTTGTTAAACATTGTCTGAGAACAATCACCAGTAATGGCGGTCCTTGCTGTCGTGCACTGCTATTCAGAAACAAACGATATTATTATAGTCTTATGGCGTTAGAAATAAGTTACTGTTATTTGACTATGGATCACTTTCATTCTCGAGATGTCTTGTTACGCGACAACTTACACGTTTGCTACGGATTTCTTCATCATCGTTCAGTATTTCTTGAAGAACAGCATCAATATCATCGTCTCCTTCAATTATTTGTTTTCTGGAATAAATACAGATTCAATGCTATTCTATAAATCGTGTCATTAATAAAAAAATATTTGAGATTTGAGCAAACAGACCTAACAATGCTAAATAAAATGCTAAGTAATGTAGCATCATTAGCTCGTGTGCTAATCTCTTAGTACGCTACCTTGACACTTTGTTCTCTGAATGATATTGTTCTGTCTGTCGCGACGTACTGCAACAAAACCTCGTTTCGACTTCGTCAAGTAAATTATCCAAATCATCCGCCATTACTAATCATCAGACTGTTACCCTGGAAACGCGCTGGCTAGTTCAGTTGGGAACATAAGTAAATTCCCGCGGAATGATAAAACAAACCGTTGTCGGCAGGATTCGAACCTACGCGGGGAGACCCCAATGGATTTCTAGTCCATCGCCTTAACCACTCGGCCACGACAACCGTGTGATAAATTAACATCGGTTATTTCACACACAGTTCCGCCTACTGTGTGGCCGATTGTACAACCGTCAAACCCAAAGAGCGTACAGCCCCGCCTATTGAATATCTGTCCACATGGAACTTATAATGTTAATGTAGAAAAAAGTTATAAACATTATAAAATAAAATGTATTTAAAAGATAAATAAAAGGTATATGTTTATCTTAATTAAAATGTTCATATTTGATAAAAAATGATACTTCATTTTTAATTAAATAAGTTATAGATTTGTTCAATAAACTGTAGAATGTTTTCAAATATTGGCATCGGCCAGAGAAGTTCTTTCTTGCCTTAAACCTGAAAATGCATGGTATGTAGGTCAAAAATGGAAAAAAATAATAAAAAATAAAAAAAAATTGAGATTTGAGCAAATAGACCTAACAATGTTAAAAAAAATGCTAATCTCTTAGTACGCTACCTTGACACTGTTCTCTAAATGATATTGTTCAGTAAGACTTCGTCAAATCTTGATCATTCGCAAGGAATGATAAAATAAACCGTTGTCGGCAGGATTCGAACCTACGCGGGGAGACCCCAATGGATTTCTAGTCCATCGCCTTAACCACTCGGCCACGACAACCGTATAGTGAACTATCTACTGTTATTTGCCAGGCAGTTCCGCCTACTGTGTTGCTGATTGTACAACTGTCAAACCCCCAGCCCCGCCCATTAAATATCTTTCCACATGGAACTTGTAATGTTAATATAGAAAAAAGTGATCAACATTATAAAATAAAATGTATTTAAAAGATAAATAAAAAGATAAGTATCAATAGAAAAAAGTATTATAATATATTTTAGGCTTAACAAGTATCAATAGAAAAAAGTATTATAATATATTTTAGGCTTAACAAGCCCCCCTCCACAAAAAAAAAATAAAATAAAAAAAATGGCGTAGAACAGGGGTCTCAAACTCAAATTGGCTGGGGGCCATTGCTGTGACTGATATCACATAGGAGGGCCAGTTTATAATACATTTGTGGACATTTACCGTACTTTAATTGCTGAGTTGTTGAACTTTCTTTTACATTACATTGCAAACATATTTCTGTTATCCTTAACAAAAATATAAACAACAGTGTCTGTGTATTATGTTATATATATTTCAACCTTTTTAATTAACAGGTACCTACTTAATTTTAACTTATGTTACTTATCAAAACTAATTATCTGAACAAACAAGTTCAAGTTCAAGTTCGTTTAATTTATATAGCGCTTTTCACAACAGACATTGTCTCAAAGCAGCTTTACAGTAAACCAACAAGTTTAAACTCAACAACCTTACACTGAACAAATGCAATACATTTGCAAACTATGCTATTTCTTGCCAGACACCTGACAGCACTTTTGCTCACACAACCACACCACATTGGCCACACATCACTAAGCCTGGACCTGAACTTGCATTTATTAAAGTTGAGAAAAGCTTCTCACACAGATATGTGCTTCCAAAAAGGCACATTACCCGACTGAACACTTTGGACAGCTCTGGGAAGCGTGGAGGTAATTCTCTCAGAAACTGTGCAGTCTTGTCTACATTTCCCTGTGCATCCCTGAATTTAGTTTTTAGCTCATTGTTGCACTGCAATTCAATAAGTTCCATTTGCAAAAAAGTTGGGACACTCTCCACATCAGCTGAGAAGGGGTCTGCAAACAGCTTGAAAGTGCCACGGTGTGCCTTGAAGTCTGCAAAACGCTTATCAAATTCCTGAAGTAGGTTTTCAACAGCAAATGCATATTCATCACCATTGAATGCTATGCCCTCCTCCACAAGAGATCTGCATGTTGTGAAATGACTGAGGTTTTTTGCAGAAAGCCGAGTTTTCCACAATCTTAATTTTGTGGAGAAGGCTTTCACACTTTCATACGCTGCTGTGATAAGCTGACCAGGGCCCTGGAGCTTCAGGTTAAGGATGTTCAGTTCCTGTGTAATGTCCACTAGGAATGCAAGGTCCATGACCCATTTAGGATCATCAAATTCAGGAACATCCATGCTGCCATCTTCCATGAATCTCTTCACCTCTGTTCTTAGCTCAAAGAATCTCTTCAAGACATTTCCCCTGCTGAGCCAGCGCACCTCAGTGAAGTAAAGTATGTTGCTTCAATTTCTTTTAAAAAAGCACGAAACTGACGGTGCTGTAAACTCCTTGACCTGATGTAGTTGATGCATTTTAGGACAACAGACATGACATGGTCATATTTTAAGCATTTGCTGCACAGTGCCTGTTGGTGTATAATGCAGTGCAAAACAACTGCTGGATCTGCATGTTCCTCTTCTAACTTTCTTTGCACCAGTGCCACCAGTCCGTTTTTTTTACCGGTCATAGACGGGGCGCCATCAGAGGTAATGCCTACTAGTCTGTTCCAAGGTAAACCAGCACGTTCAATCGCGTTGCATAACTGCTGAAATATGTCTTTGGCTGTTGTCCGGCCGTGCATTGGACACAAACTCAGCAATTCTTCGGTCACCTCAAACTTTTCATTAAGACCCCTGATGAAAATAGCTAGCT
This sequence comes from Danionella cerebrum, assembly GCA_007224835.1. NCBI lineage: Eukaryota > Metazoa > Chordata > Actinopteri > Cypriniformes > Danionidae > Danionella > Danionella cerebrum. The sequence continues at coordinate 45,277 of SRMA01027337.1, forward strand.
GAGCATTGTCAGTTTTGTCTGTACTTTCGTCAAGCGCCACAGAGTATGAAGTGAAAACCCCCGCTTTCCCGCGGAGCTGATCATAAATGTCACTCGCTAATTCAGTAATCCGCTCTGCCACTGTATTTGCCGATAAAGAGAGATTGTTGAACATGTTCTTCTTTTCTGGACATAAAATATCAGCGACCTTCAACATACAGTCCTTCATAAACTGCCCTTCAGTGAATGGCTTTCTTGCTTTGGTGATCATTTCACTCACCACATAACTCGCTTCGACTGCAGCATCAGCATTCTTTTTGGCTTTGTAGAAAAGAGTTTGCTGGAACTTTAGCTCTCTCTGCAACTGGGTGGCTCGTTTTTTTCTTTCGTCTTCCTGGTACTTCTCATACTGGTCTCCGTGTTTAGTAGAGTAATGACGCTTGAGATTGTTTTCCTTTAAAATGGCAACTTTTTCTTTGCATATCAGACAGGTGGCATTTCCATTAAACTCCACAAAAAATACTGCAGTGTCCATCTTTCTTGAAACAGTCTGTGTTCATCATCCACTTTCCTTTTCGTTTTGGAATAAGACATTTTCACTCACTTACAAACAAAACTAAACTGCTGAGGCCCTGAAACAAGCCCTTCATAGCATGTCTGCTGACACACGCAGGTTTTTTACGCCATCAACGTATTCATTTTTTTACCGTGTTTTTGTTTGTATTGTGTTTGTATATTAAATTAGTAGTTTAAATTGCTATGAAATAAGTACAAAATGATTAGTAATATTAATATTAAATATTGTTCATTATTATTTTGCGGGCCGGATTGCTTTATATTTTTGAAGCTGGGTCGAGCGCGCACCTGGGAGACCGCTTTATGGGAAGCAAATGCCCCGTACTGCCGTTCTTTCGAGGTCTTCAGGGAGGAGATGATAAAAGTGTTTGATCGCTTATTCCATGGTCGAGAAGCTTCCAGAGCCCTGGTCTCCTTCTGCCAGGGTCCCACCTCTGTGGTGGATTACGCAGTGGAATTCCGCACACTCGCCGCGTCCTCGGGCTGGAATGAGGAGGCTCTCTGTGTTCGGTTTCTGGAAGGATTAAAACCGGAGATAAAAGAGGACATCTACGCACTGGATATTCCACGCTCGTTTGATGAGTTGGTGGAGCTAGCCTTACGACAAGAGAGGCGCCACTCTGTTCGTCGCCGTCATGGCCAGCGCTCCTCCTTTTAGGTCACCCTTGGTTTAGACAACATAATCCTCAAGTTAACTGGCAGACTAATGTATTCACCGCCTGGGTTTTAACTTGTTACTCTTACTGTCTGCAATCAGCTGTCTCGTCTGTTCTACCCTCTACTACTCGTCCTGTCGACGAGGCTGATCTGGTGGGCGTCCCTAGTGAATACCGAGATGTAGCCGCTGTATTCTGTAAAGATCAGGCAGGATCGCTACCCCCCCACCGACCCTATTACATTACGCCCCTGTGTAGATTATAGGGGACTTAATGAAATCACCAGCAAGGATCGCTACCCCCTCCCACTTATGAACTCTGGCTTCGATCTCCTCGCTGGCGCTCGTGTCTATACTAAACTAGATTTACGGAATGCATATCATCTTATCCGTATCCGCCAGGGGGACGAGTGGAAGACCACTTTTAACACGCCCCTCAGCCAATTCGAATATCGGGTTTTGCCTTTCGGTCTCTGCAACTCTCCGGCCACTTTTCAGGCATTAGTCAATGATGTGCTACGAGACATGCTCAATGTTTTTGTTTTTGTATATCTCGACGACATCCTCATCTTCTCTGCAGATCTCTCCACGCACGTTTCTCATGTAGCGCGTTCTTCAGAGACTCCTAGAGAACGGACTTTTTGTTAAAGCCGAGAAGTGCGTTTTTCATTCTGATTCAGTTCCTTTTTTGGGACACATTGTGAGCGCCCAGGGTATATCAATAGACCCTGAAAAGGTCCGTGCCGTAGCCGAGTGGGCTGTGCCCGAATCCCGTACAGCTCTCAGACGTTTTTTGGAGTTCGCAAATTTCTACAGGTGGTTTATTAAGGATTTTGGACGGATTGCCCTCCCGCTGACTGCGCTCACTTCTGTAAAATGCCGTTTTGCGTGGAATGCAGAGGCTCAGGCCACTTTCACACAACTCAAGACGCTTTTACGGCCGCGCCTGTCTTATTGACACCTGATCCTGCACGTTATTTTATTGTCGAGGTAGACGCGTCCGCCTCTGGCGTAGGGGCCGTGCTTTCTCAGAGCTCGGCTTGCGATGGGAAAGTCCACCCCTGGGCTTATTTTTCACGTCGCTTGTCACCAGCTGAACGCAACTATGATGTTGGAGACCGCGAGTTGTTGGCCATTCGTCTTGCGCTTGTAGAGTGGCGTCACTGGTTGGAGGGCTCCAAGGAGCCTTTTTTGGTTTGGACGGATCACCAAAACCTAAGTTTAATCCGTTCTACTCGTACTCTAAACGCTTGTCAGGCCCGTTGGTCACTGTTCTCTAACAGTTTAAATTTTTTCGTCATGTATCGCCCCGGATCTAAGAATATAAAGCTCGATGCGCTCTCGTGCCAGTTCGAGTCGAGCGCGGAACCGGAGTCCATTCAGAGCAAGTCCATTCTTTCTCCTTCACGGGTGGTCGGCCCTCTTTCGTGGGGAATCGAGCGTGAGGTTTCTGATGCCCTGCGCTCGGCTTCCGTTCCTGACGACTGTCCTAATAAGAAACTGTTTGTTGTTGAGGCTTTACGCGAGCGCGTCATGCGGTAGTGACATTCATCCAAACTCTTTGGGCACCCGGGTGCGCGCAGCAACGAAGCTGTCGTGAGGCAACATTTTTGGTGGCCATCCCTTCAGGGAAGATATTAGACGCTTTGTTCATTCCTGCGCTGTCTGCGCCGCCAATAAGGCTGAGACTGCCGCCCCAGCTGTGTTCCTCTTACCACTAGAGATCCCCTCCAGACCTTGGTCTCATATTGGTCTGGACTTTATTACCGGTCTCCCTGAGTCACGTGGTAAGACTGTTATTCTTATTATTGTCGATCGCTTCTCCAAAGCTGCCCACTTCGTCCCCCTGGCTAAGCTTCCCTCGTCATTCGAAACTGCCCTAATCTTGATATGATAATCTTGAAATGAGGTGTTCAGTTTGCATGGCATCCCTGTCCAGATAGTATCAGACCGGGCCCCTCGACATCTCTCTCATCCGGGTTTCACCCTCAGAGTAACGGGCAGTCAGAGAGAGCTAACCAAGATTTAGGGAGAATCTTACGCTGTTTTACTTCTAAATTCCCCACTTCTTGGTGCAACTACATAGCATGGGCAGAGTATGCACATAATTCGCTTCCTTCTTCTGCTACAGGATTATCCCCTTTCGCTGCTGCCTGGGGCTACCAGCCTCCGTTATTCCCCAATCAGGAGCACGAGTGCGCCATTCCCTCGGTTAAACGCCACATTGCACGCGCGTGGCATGTTTGGAGGTTAGTTTGTGCGGCATTGGTCAGATCACAAGAAAACATGTGTAAGACTAGCAATCAACACCGTCGGAAGGCACCGCGCTACGTTTATGGGCAGCATGTCTGGTTATCGACACGTAACCTTCCCTTACAGCATCCCTGTCGCAAATTAGCCCCTAAATTCATTGGTCCCTTCACCATTGCTAAGGTGTTTAATCCAGTTGCCATGCGCCTACGTCTTACTGCTCAGTTAGCGCGCATTCATCCTGTGTTTCATGTATCTTGTTTAAAACCTTTTGTCTCTCCTTCAGTGAAACCAGTCAGCAATCCACCACTCATAGTAGAGGGGCAGCCCGCATACAGGGTTAAACGTCTTTTAAATGTTCGATGTAGGGGACGGGGTCACCAGTATCTGGTAGATTGGGAGAGCTACGGTCCGGAGGAACAATCTTGGGTGTCTGCTAGCAATATACTCGATAAGACCCTCATTTCTGAGTTTAGACGCAAACACCCCTCTCGTTTTTTGTAAGGGGAGGGGGGGGGGTAGTGTCAGTCCCGCAGAGACCTATTGAAGAGTTTCACCTGCCTCACTATTAGTCTGATTGTTTTCTGGGCGCGCTCATCAGCTTGAGCCGCCGCACTCCTGCGCGCACCAGTCTCTCGTTCAGGTTAATCATTCAATAATCAATAATTAGCGGTGTTCCCCTCTCTGCTCCATGTCGGAAGATTGTTCACACTACGTGAGTTTCTATCGAGTATTTTTAATAATCTCCTACTCTGTTCCAGTGGATACCCACCTTTCTGGTCCGGTCCAGTCCTGTGGTGTCGGTGCAGGTTCGGGCCAGCTGGGTATCTCCGTCGGCTCGATCCTCCTCCGGCATACACACTCTCCTTTTTTCTCTCTCGGCACAGTGGGTGGTGGGTGCCAGCATTCTCTCCTCTCCCCTGGCTTTCTTCATTCTGTTATTTTTATTTCCGGAGTCAAGATTCGTTCCCTTGTTTTTTGCATTCTGCAAACGAGCACTGATGCATGAAATAATAATAATAATAAAGTACTGGCGTGGGCCTTGCATTGTCAGGAATGCCAGGTGATCGATAGCATGTAAATGTCCCAGAGTACATTTATGAGTGAGATACTCTACACCTTTGTCTGACCAAAGAGGCACTACAGCACAAAGAGTCCGGGATACGGTACAGATCAGGTGGCAGGCCGCATCAGGTTGTTCTATTTGACATTTTGAAAGGTGTCAGTCTGGAGACTTCACTGTGCCATCAGTCATATTTACTTCATTATACGTTGAATTATTTTTAGGAAACAATACAATTTTTACATTGGATAGTTCACCAAAAAACGAACTTAAGCATCCTTTGGCCAATTTCGGTTGCTTTTATAATCCTTATCTGTTTGTTTTTTACCATTGAATCAAAACAAATAAATTACACTGACCAACAAACGTTCGCCACACAAAGTACAATTAATAAGCAGATCGATTGAATGTAAGATCCCATACTGGGTTGTATCATTATGTTGTATTAATGTAAGCTCATTGTGAATGACGCACTCAACACTGATAGCCAGCGCTGAATAATTGATGAGTATTTCACTCGATACAGGGAACGTTAGACCTTAAAGGTGTCCCTTACACCCAGCATGAGTGATTCATGAGTTGGTTATTTTAGCTGGACGACTGCTATATTGTATTATACTCTTGTCTATTCAAGCATTGCTGAAGGAGCAGACACAAAGCAGGTGTTCGGCTTCATGCTGTTGTTTAGCATTCATGACAAGCTTTTACAATACATTCACTACTGTGCCTGTAAACCCCCTTTTGTTAGCTTCTGTAACTTTTATTTGTTCTGGTATCATTGAGGACACACACATTAAAGAATACTTACATGACAGTGTGAAGCTGCCACACTGAGAACCCCCATAGCATCAGTATTACAGGATTTTTGATAGACTAGTTTCAAGAGGAGCAATATAATCTGGTTGCCCAGCTCCCTGTCGTCAAGCTCATTACCTGCCTTATATAAGCCTTTATCTCTCTTGGCTCTATTCATGCAGCTTCAAGGCCATCTTCTCACTCGAGCACCAGGCTTTGAGGTACCAATCTTCATGGAAATGCAAACATGGCCACTCTCCCATCCACCAGTTGATAGGCTGGGCCATTCCAGGGCTTCCAATGCAAATGCCAAGCAACTGGGACTAGTAAACAAAGCAAAGCACAATGAGAAATTTCCCATACCTTTAACGAAGCCTCTTTTGCCAGTCCTCCATCACCCATTGCTGCTAGCTTTAGAGAGGGAACTGACCTTTGGTTTCTGCTGCAAGTGTGTATACTTTTGAGGCATTCTTACGCAACTGGTTTAATATCTGATTTTTATGCAATAAAAAATTATGTACCAATAGATTTTGTGCTGCCCCCTGGAGGTACAGGGTATGTTCAAGATTGTCCTATGGAAATTATTGTAGTTCTGCAGAGGGTTACCGTCTGAAAAATGAAAGCAGCTGACATGTTTAAAGATTTGGCCATTTACGGAGATCTGCTCTGTGTTTGTCTCCTTCCTTGTGTGCTCCTTCATCATTTCATTCAGATGCTGTCGCTTGATTGGAGATCAGGTGTCCAATCGAGCTTCCTTCTTTTACCACTCTCTCCTCTTACTCTGTCTGACTGCTATCAAACCAACATCTTGAGAAAATGATTACTGAATACCTGATTGAACCTTTCTTATCCTGTCTGGAGTGTTTGGATTAGTGTGTTTCTCTGCTTAAGTGAGTGATCTTTCCCTTCTAGATTCGGTGGTTGTTGGATACTGGGAGGATGTCCGCTAGCTCGGGCTTCAAGCTCCGGTGCCGTGCTATCTCAGAGTGTCATCGGGCCTTGAGACTGAAACCTTTATTGAGTGAACTGAGCCCTAATTTGAACTCAGTCTCAGAGTATTGAATAAATGTTGTGAGTGAACTTGCATTTGGGTCCTCGTGCTTCTCTTTCACCCAACAGATTGTGATCTGCAGTTATTTTTCATGTTATAATATATTATTACAATGATATATCCAATAGCAGCAAACCCATTTATTTGATGGGTCTCATACTCTTCAAAGCACACACACACACCCACCCATTCAATTAATCAATCAATCAATGTTTATTTATAAAACGCCACGCCATAATTACAAAGTTGCCATAAACACAAGCATAACATTCACAAACAACACCACACCGACACTAAATTAAAACAGCAACTCTACCATTACTCTTCACCAAATGCCAAGTTAAAAAATGTGTTTTATGCTTTCTTGGAAAGAGCCAAACTCAGTTATCCATCTGAGGTTCAATTTCACAACTGTGGAGCAAAGGCTCTGAAAGCGCTGCCACCCAAATGCCTATAGTGATCATTAGGGACAACGAGAAGCAGGTGACCTCAAAGTTCTAGTTGAAGAATACATCACCAATAAGTCACTGAGGTGCTGCCCTACGCAGGAATTTGAAAACAAAAGTTAGGACCTTATACTGGATTCTGAACTCCACTTGGTCCTGGTTAAAAAGTGTGCTGCAGTGTTTTGAACCGCCTACAACCCTAATGCCTAAAAGTGACCAATGCGGGACCTCATAGTTAACTTGGACTGTTGAGGATATTCAAGAACTGAGCAAACGGAGTAAAATCTGTCCTTAAAATATGGGGTCACACTCTCCCACAATTCCTTCACATGACTGCAACTGTACCAGAGAAGCCCTGCGTGTTTGATGTTCCATGATTCAGAGTATATGCACACACACCCAGGCCAAGTGTTGGTCATCTGCTTAGCCAGAAGGTTCTCTACAACTCTATAGGAGCCTTAACCTGAGAAAATACTTCTCTTATTGGCTGACTGGTTCCCTTTCAGTCGTTTCACTAGATGTATGTTGGGAATCCGACTAATGGGAATTATTAGCGTAAAGATGACCAGATCCTTATCTTTAATGGGCAAATTGATTTCAGAGCGTAGGTGATTAGCAATCATTTGAACAGAGCATGACCGACGCTCATTCTACTTTTTTCCTCAGAGCGAACCGGCTAAGTCTCTCACCCTATTACACGCGATGAACAAGATCTGCAGTACTCCTGGCTGTGAGGGATTTATCTCATTGAAAGACGGTCACAAGAAGTGTTTGGGCCTAACAGGTCTGAATTGTTCTCATGCGTCCCTTCGGTCCTGCGGGTGAATTGGGTAGTGCTCCGGCATTACCCGGTACTCCATATGACTCTCAGTCATTCTCGGATTCCTGCATATAAGACCACTTCAGCTATGGCTTCTCTCGCAAGATTCAAGTTGGGCATGTTGTTGGGCAGAGCTTCAATTGTCTCTGACAGACCATTTTCTCCCTTACCTGAAGGTTTGGAGATCCATGACTTCCTACTTTGGGGGAATTTCCACAGAAAATTTCTAAAGCTTAGCATTGGCCTGTCTGGAAGGACTTCTGGCATGGCACTTTAAAGAGGGGTTCTCATCAGTCTGACATACGGCGCCAAGATCGACTGACAGAGAATGTTAACGTCAAACCCAAGAGAAAATTAAGCCTTTTTGTTATTCAGGTAAGTTGCAGAATAAACGAGAGAAGTACTAGCAGCAGTCATTATCCAGGTTTTTTCAATATTTCCATTTTAAAAAAAGTACCATTTTAAGGGGAAAATACATTGATTTAGGCAGCACAATGGCGCAGTGGGTAGCACTGTGGCCTTCCAGGTAGAAGGTTGTTGGATCGAGGCTCGCCGGTGACCTTCCTGGAAGGAGTTTTTCAAGTTTAGAAATAGGAATGCTCTCCCATTCTTATCTAATACAGGCCTCTAACTGTTCAATCGTCTTGGGCTTTCTTTGTCGCACCTTCCTCTTTATGATGCACCAAATAATCTCTCTAGGTGAAAGATCCGGACTACAGACTTGCCATTTCAGTACCCGGATCCTTCTCCAATGCAGCAATGATGTGATTGATGCAGAATTTGGTCTGGTCTTGAAAAATGCAGGGTCTTCCCTGAAAGAGATGACGTCTGGATGGGAGCATATGTTGTTCTAGAACCTGAATATATTTTTCTGCATTGATCGTGCCTTTCCAGACATGCAAGCTGCCCATGCCACACGCACTCATGCACCCCATACCATCAGAGATGCAGGCTTCTGAACTGAGCGTCGATAACAACTTTGGTTGTCTTTGTCCTCTTTGGTCCGGATGACATGGCGTCCCACATTTCATCTGACCACAGAACATTCTTCCATTTTTCCCACAGTAAATGATTCCTGGCCCAGTGAAAACGCCTGAGTTTGTGGATCTTGCTTAGAAATGGGTTCTTTTTTGCACTGTAGAGTTTCAGCTGGCAACGGCGGATGGCACAGTGGATGCTGTTCACTGACAATGGTTTCTGGAAGTATTCCTGAGCCCATTCTGTGATTTCCTTTACAGTAGCATTCTTGTTTGTGGTGCAGTGTCGTTTAAGGGCCCGGAGATCAAGGGCATCCAGTATGGTTTTACGGCCTTGACCCTTACGCACGGAGATTGTTTCAGATTCTCTGAATCTTTGAATGATGTTATGCACAGTTGATGATGATGGATACAAAGTCTTTGCAATTTGTTGCTGGGTAACAACTTTCTGATTTTGCTCCACATTCTTTCTGCGCAACATTGTGGGAATTGGTGATCCTCTACCCATCTTGGCTTCTGAAAGATCTTTGCACTCTGAGAAGCTCTTTTTATTCTCAGTCATGTTGCTAATTGATCTAATTAATGTTAATTGGTCTTCAAAAAAATCCTTGAATCCTGTTTAAAATGGAAAATATAGATTTAGTATATAGTTTTTCAGTTTCTCATTTGAAGAACTCCTGTATCTATTATTATTAGTTTCACATTTGAAAAAGCAGATGTCAGAGAATGAAACGCACGTCTGCGAGCAAATATCCAATCGATGAACTGCTCCTTTATCTATATATCCAATCAGCGACCACTAAAGTGAGAGCAGGGCAGAACTTTGCGTGTTTCACACAGCCAGAAAAGAACTGTCAGCACTTAGTAAACAGTGATTTTTGTTGAAGAATTCGACAAAGATGGAAAAAGTAAACAGAAAAAAATGTCTCTGTGTGTCAGTAATGTTTTATCAGATGTTCTTATGCAAAAGGCAACATATGAAACAAGTGCTCGTCTGCTCCATCTTCAGACAGCTGTTCCTGGTATCAGGACCCCTAGGTGCCCGTAACTTTTGTCGGACTTAAATCCCTCTATTCCTACTCTAATCTGCACGCTGGTGTAGAAGCTCATGTCCACCTTGCTATGATTGTTTACTTTAATGTAAAGTGATTTTTTTGTAGATGTGTCTTGATGTTTGATTTAGCAAAATAAAGTGAAATCCATTATTTATTTCTTCATGCGATCCATACAAAGAATGAATAAAAAAATACAATTTGCTAAGCATCAGAACCAAACCGAACTAAAAACCGTGGCTAAAAAACGCGGTACATACAAAACCATGAGCATTGTGTACTGTTTCATCCCTTTCACAATATAGTGGAGAGAAAGGGCATTCTAATTTATAACACTCTATTTATCCTGTCTCTCTTTCAGCAGGCAAATGCATTAGAGATAGCTTCACAAATTTATCCATTGAATCTTCAATTATAGTGAAGTGGAAAAGTCATTTTTAGTACTACGCTGGGTGATGTGGATAAATGCATTGTATCCAGAGAAGACTTGTTTCTGGGCTATTCTTAAGATTCAATCTACAATAAATCATTATTCATGCATCACCTCATCACAGTTTTCTAAATCGAGCTGTCTTTCTGGGGCCACTGAAGACTTTCAAGGATTTTGGTGTAAAAATCGGACTCTCAGCTGCAGAGTGGAACGCAGGAGACCCTCACTGAGCTTATAGAGGTTTCATTTATCAGTATTCGCCACAGTTTATTCATTTACATGTTGTAATGTTAATCAGGGGTCAGTGTTATGTCAGCTCCACTTTAGAATACACCAACAGCCATATTCTCATTGGATGCTGAAAAAGCATTTGATAAAGTTAATTGGGAATTTCTAAGTTCAAGTTCAAGTTCAAGTTCAAGTTCAAGTTCAAGTTCGTTTAATTTATATAGCGCTTTTCACAACAGACATTGTCTCAAAGCAGCTTTACAGTAAACCAACAAGTTTAAACTCAACAAAGTGAAAAGAAATTAATTACTAAGTGGTGTACATGTCCCTGATGAGCAAGCCTGGGGCGACTGTGGCAAGGAAAACTCCCTTTTGGAAGAAACCTTGAGAGGAACCGGACTCAAAAGGGGAACCCATCCTCATTTGGGTAACAACAGCAGTGTGATAAACTATGGTATAAACATATGATCTGGTAGTATGAACAGATAATGTAGTATAAACAGATGATATAATAATATAAACATAAACAGATAATATAGTATAAACAGATGATATAATAATTTAAACATAAACAGATAATATAGTATAAACAGATGATATAATAATATAAACATAAACAGATAATATAGTATAAACAGATGATGACTGTGTTCGGTGTAGGTCCAGGGGTGCCGGAACATCTCCAGGTGAATCTGTTTGTTAGGTTGAGGGCTGGTGGCGAGTCTCCCGGCGTTGGATCTTCTTCTGATGAGTCTGGTTGTTGGGGTGAGGAGCTGGTGGGCAGGGCCTCCGGGAGCCTCGGGATGAGTATTGGAAGAAGAGTGGAGCTGGTGGGCTGAGGTCCAGGGGGCGCCGGAACATCTCCAGGTGAATCTGGTTGTTAGGGTGAGGTGCTGGTGAGCGAAGCCTCCGCGAATCTCCGGATGAGTATGGAAAAGAAGAAAAGAAGAGAGGAGCGGAATTAGCGTAGCTGCTGTTCATAATATTAATATAGTTTAATGTAATATTAATATAGTTTAATGTAATATTAATATAGTTTAATGTAAGATCACAGTTTTTCACGGAGTTAAGTATAGGCTTTACTGAAAAGATACGTCTTTAATCTACACTTAAACTGGGCGAGTGAGTCTGAGCCACGGACGCTGTCAGGGAGGCTATTCCAGAGTTTAGGGGCTAAATGTGAGAACGCTCTACCGCCTTTAGTGCTCTTTGCTATTCTAGGAACTACTATAAGTCCAGAGTTTTGAGATCTTAAAGTGCGTGTGGGGTTGTACCGTGTTAGGAGGTTTGATAGATAACTGGGCGCTAATCCATTAAGGGCTTTATAAGTCAATAGCATTATTTTGTAATCAATGCGAAATTTGATGGGGTAGCCAGTGTAAAGACGATAAAACTGGGGTTATATGGTCATATTTTTTTGTTCTAGTTAGAACTCTAGCTGCTGCATTCTGCACTAACTGTAACTTATTTATTAATGATACTGAACAACCGCCTAGTAATGCATTACAATAATCTAGTCTTGAGGTCATGAATGCATGGACGAGCTTCTCTGCATCAGATAACGATAACATGTTTCTAAGTTTTGAAATATTTCTGAGTTGAAAGAAGGCTGTTCTTATGGTATGACTGATGTGATTTTTAAAAGATAAGTCGCTGTCTAAGATAACTCCCAGGTTTCTTACTGTGGAACTAGCAGTTACAGTACATCCCTCTAAACTAAAATTTAAATGCTGGGTGTTCTGTGTGCTGTTCTTGTTGCCGATGAGCAAGATCTCCGTTTTATCTGGATTTAATAGAAGAAAGTTATGAGTCATCCAAACTTTTAAGTCTTTAACACAATCTGTTAACCTTGCCAAGTGTGATGCTTCTCCCGGTTTTGAGGAGATGTACATCTGGGTATCATCGGCATAGCAGTGGAAGCTAATTCCATGCTTTCTAATAATATTACCTATGGGAAGCATGTATAATGTGAAAAGTAGGAGTCCTAAGACAGAGCCTTGTGGAACCCCATATTTTACTTGCATTAGAGTAGATTGTTCTCCATTTAAATCTGGTAATGATCAGACAGATATGATTTAAACCATTTTAATGCTGATCCCTGAATGCCTATGAGATTTTGTAAGCGATCTAGTAGGAGGTCATTTCTATTTCAGACACTTAAAATCATTGGCTTTGGTGAATCATTTATTAATTGGATTAAGATTCTTTATACATCACAGATGGCAACAGTGACCACAAATGGATTAATATCACAGCGCTTCACTCTGCACAGGGGTACAAGGCAAGAATGTCCACTTTCTCCATCCTCATTTGCCATCTTCATGAACCTCTTGCAGCAGTCATACAACAAGAAAGTCAAATTCTAGGAATCAAAACTGGAGACACAACCCATAAAATCAGCTTATATGCTGATTATATACTTCTGTACTTGCAAACCCCACCAACATCACTTCCTCAAACTATCAACCTTATTAATTCCTTCTCTGATATCTCAGATTACTCTATTAACTGGTCTAAATCCACCTTACTTCCACTGAATACTAACAGCTGGGATGTGGCAAATGACACTGCATTCTTCTCAATCCACACAGACATCAAATACCTGGGAATTAACGTTTCCCCTAAGCGGTCAATTGGCCTTAACTATAACCCACTCCAGAAAACGATAGAAGAAAACCTAAAACGTTTACCAAGAAACATCATTGGTAGAATCACCACAATAAAAATGACAATATTTCCTATGGTAAATTACCTTTTCTCAATGATTCCAATCAAACCTCCAACCCCCTGGTTCAAATCCCTAGATTCAATAATCACACACTTTTATTGGAAAAGCAAAAAAGCTAGAATTAAATTATCAACGCTACAAAATACTAAACTAGATTTTAAAGTTTGCACGCAAACTTCGATGTTGGCTTGCGTTGGTGCCGTTAATACCTATTTTTTTTAAATGTTGGCAATTCTGCAACAATAACATAATCCAACCCCATGTCTCTATGATTCTCATAAGCTGAGATAGGTATTTGCAAAATTGGTTGCTATGGTAACCAGTCTGGTTGCTATGGAGGGGTCTGTGACCTAAGATATTGTTCCCCATGTCAATACGAGTAAAATACATCAACCCCCATGTCTCTATGACTTTCCTAATCTGAGATAGAGATGCGCCATATTGGTTGCTATGGTAACCTGTCTGGTTGCTATGGAGGGGTCAGTGACCTAACACATTGTTCCCCATGTCAATACATCAACCCCCATGTCTCTATGACTTTCCTAAGCTGAGATAGAGATGCGCCATATTGGTTGCTATGGTAACCAGTCTGGTTGCTATGGAGAGGTCGCTGACCTAAAATATTGTTCCCCATATCAATACGGGTAAAATACGTCAACCCCCATGTCTCTATGATTTTCCTAAGCTGAGAGAGAGTCATGCCATATTGGTTGCTATGGTAACCAGTCTGGTTGCTATGGAGGTGTCATTGACATAATATAATGTTGCAGCTGTCACTATGGGTGAAGCTTACCAACCCCCAAGTCTCTAGCATTTTCCTAAGCTAAGAAAGAGATATGGCAATTTAGTTGCTATGGTAAACAATTTGGTTGCTATGGAGGAGTCAGTGACATCATGTTGTAATCTACTTTCCATTTAGAATAATATAAAGCAACCCCCATGTCTCTACTGTGTTCCGTTTAGAAGATATTTGACATCGAAAGTTATGTCAAAAAGTGGGTGTGGCTTAATTATTTTATGTTAAATCACAAGCAATGATTGGCTGGATAAGTGATTTGCTTCCTTAATGCTGGTATGACTTTCCAGTGTCAATCAATTACAGAAGCTCTTTTACAATAGGATCTATGGGGTTCATGCTCCATTCATTTCAATGGGCCATTGAAAGTCAATGAGACACCTTTGACCTACTTATTATGTTGGCTTGCAGAGCCAACATATTGTTATCTCTCTTAAACTTATTATTATGTTGGCTTGCAGAGCCAACATATTGTTATCTCTCTTAAACTTATTATTATGTTGGCTTGCAAAGCCAACATATTGTTATCTCTCCTAAACTTATTATGTTGGCTTGCAAAGCCAACATATTGTTATCTCTCCTAAACTTATTATTATGTTGGCTTGCTTGCAAAAGCCAACATATTGTTATCTGATTTAAACTTATTATGTTGGCTTGCTTGCAAAAGCCAACATATTGTTATCTGATTTAAACTTATTATGTTGGCTTGCTTGCAAAGCCAACATATTGATATTGCACCTAAACTTATTATGTTGGCTTGCTTGCAAAGCCAACATATTGATATTGCACTTAAACTTATTATTATTCTTCTTCTTCTTCTCTTTTCCTACGTCAAAATTTTACAGAGCTTCTCCTCCTAGCCCGTTCGAGCTACAGCCACGAAACTTTCCACGGTCGTCCAAACTGTTCCCACTCGAGTTGCTATATCTCTTCGGACCGATTGGACCAGCGGTTTCCGTAAAAATTGCGAATTTCGGCCCAAAAATCGCCCAAGTCATTCCCTATGGGAGCCCTAGAGTGGTGATGTCATCGCTCACTCTAACTTTGAGCAAGCTCAGTCTTGTTGATACTTGCAATGTTTTCTCAACTAAAAATTAACCTTTACACACACATTTTATATCTAAATGGTAGAGATTTTTGTCCTCTTTCAGTTGGTGCTGTTTTCATTTTTAAAAAACACACGGTTTTTACTCCAGGTGGCCTAAACCACAAGGAGTGCACATAATTGCTCCATTCACCTCCATTCAAAAATTCTGGTGGATTCTGTTCAAAATCTCAATCGCAGGCTATTTATAACTCGCCATAAATCATTCAAACTTTATCACAGATTCACAAAACTTACACCATTCTCTTCCTTAAAATCTTGTGATTCTAACAGTAAAGGAAATATTTTAATGTGTCTTGTCCTTCTTTTGTAATCCTTATTTGTTTGGAGGTATGGATTTCTCAGAAATGAGCAGTTACACAGAATCAAATGAAGGCTTTTTCTAGCTCGCCATAATTTTTTTATTTCTAATCAAACCTTCACAGAATTTACAGCATTCTCTTCGTTAGGGTCTTCTGCTTCTGACAAAGAAAGAATCATTTGGATATGTCTTACGGTTCTGCTATAATCTTTATTTGTTTGAGGCATGAAAATCGGATTTTCTCCAGCAGATTTGCCATCATTTCAAAATCTGACAGTTGAAACTGGCAGATTTCAACAGTTGGCCCTTTGCAGCAGCTGCAGTTGATTACGAATAAGTAGGTCAAAGGTGTCTCATTGACTTTCAATGGCCCATTGAAATGAATGGAGCATGAATCCCATAGATCCTGTTGTGAAAGAGCTTCTGTAATTGATTGACACTGGAAAGTCATACTAGCATTAAGAAAGCAAATCACTTATCCAGCCAATCATTCCTTGTGATTTAACATAAAATAATTAAGCCACACCCACTTTTTTACAAAACTATCGATGTCAAATATCTTCTGGACGGAACACAGTAGAGACATGGGGGTTGCTTTATATTATTCTAAATGGAAAGTAGATTACAACATGATGTTAATGACACCTCCATAGCAACCAGACTGGTTACCATAGCAACCAATATGGCATGTCTCTATCTCAACTTAGGAAAATCATAGAGAGATGGGGGTTGCTGTATTTTACCCGTATAGATATGGGGAGCAATATATTAGGTCAGCGACCCCTCCATAGCAACCAGACTGGTTACCATGGCAACCAATATGGCGCAGCTCTATCTCAGCTTTGGAAAGTCATAGAGACATGGAGGTTGATGTATTGACATGGAGAACAATGTGTTAGGTCACTGACCCCTCCATAGCAACCAGACTGGTTACCATAGCAACCAATTTTGCATGTACCTATCTCAGCTCAGGAAAATCATAGAGACATGGGGGTTGATGTATTTTACTCGTATTGACATGGGGAACAATATGTTAGGTCACTGACCCCTCCATAGCAACCAGACAGGTTACCATAGCAACCAATATGGCGCATCTCTATCTCAGATTAGGAAGTCATAGAGACATGGGGGTTGATGTATTTTACTCGTAATGACATGGGGAACAATATCTTAGGTCACAGACCCCTCCATAGCAACCAGACTGGTTACCATAGCAACAAATCTTGCAAATACCTATCTCAGCTTATGAGAATCATAGAGACATGGGGGTTGGATTATGTTATTGTTGCAGAATTGCCAACATTTAAAAAAAATAGGTATAACCGGCACCAACGCAAGCCAACATCGAAGTTTGCGTGCAAACTTTAAAATCTAGTTATCCTTCTTCTTCTTCTCTTTTCTTCTGACAAAAATTCTCAACACTACTCCTCCTAGCCCGTTCGAGCTACAGCCACGAAACTTTCAACACACCTCAAAGCTGTTATGTAGTTTGTTGCTATATCTCTTCGGACCGATTTGATCAGCGGTTTCCGTAAAAATCGCGAATTTCGGCCCAAAAATCGCCCAAGTCATTCCCTATGGGAGCCCTAGAGTGGTGATGTCATCGCTCACTCTAACTTTGAGCAAGCTCAGTCTTGTTGCTACTTGCACTGTTTTCTCAACTAAAAATTAACCTTTACACACACATTTTATACCTAAATGGTAGAGATTTTTTGTCCTCTTTCAGTTGGTGCTGTTTTCATTTTTAAAAAACACACGGTTTTTACTCCAGGTGGCCTAAACCACAACGAGTGCACATAATTGCTCCATTCACCTCCATTCAAAAATTCTGGTGGACTCTGTTTAAAATCTCAATCGCAGGCTATTTTTAACTCGCCATAAATCATTCACACTTTATCACAGCTTCACAAAATTTACACCATTCTCTTCCTTAAAATCTTGGGATTCTAACAGTAAAAGAAATATTTCAATACCTCTGTTCATTCTTTCGTAATGTTTATTTGTTTGAGGGTATGGATTTCTCTAAAATGAGCAGTTACACAGAATCAAATGAAGGCTATTTGTAGCTCGCCATAATTTTTTTATTTCTAATCACACCTTCACAAAAATTACAGCATTCTCTTCGTTAGGGTCTTCTGCTTCTTACAAAGAAAGAATCATTTCGATATGTCTTACGGTTCTTCTATAATCTTTATTTGTTTGAGGCATGGAAATCGGATTTTCTCCAGCAGATTTGCCATCGTTTGAAAATCTGACAGTTGAGTCAGCTGACTCGTTTGAAAATCTGACAGTTGAGTCAGCTGACTCGTTTGAAAATCTGACAGTTGATAACTCCAGGTGCAAGCTGATTTCAAATAAGTAGGTCAAAGGTGTCTCACTGACTTTCAATGGCCCATTGAAATGAATGGAGCATGAACCCCATAGATCCTAATGTAAAAGAACTTCTGTAATTGATTGACACTGGAAAGTCATACAAGCATTAAGGGAGCAAATCACTTATCCAGCCCATCATTGCTTGTGAATTAACATAAATTAATTAAGCCACACCCACTTTTTTTTGACAAATTTCAATGTCAAATATCTTCTAAACGGAACACAGTAGAGACATGGGGGTTGCTTTATATTAGTCTAAATGGAAAGTAGATTACAACATGATGTCACTAACTCCTCCATAGCAACCAAATTGTTTACCATAGCAACTATATTGCCACATCTCTATCTTAGCTTAGGAAAATGCTAGAGACTTGGGGGCTGGTAAGCTTCACCCATACTGACAGCTGAAACATATTATGTTAATGACACCTCCATAGCAGCCAGACTGGTTACCATAGCAACCAATATGGCA
>SRMA01027337.1:91676-172619 GCA_007224835.1 Danionella cerebrum
CTGTCTCTTCAAGTGAATACTAATCCATGGCTTCGAAAGTGTGTGTTGTGTCCTTGGTTCTACAGTGTGGAACGTAGTGTAAAAGTGTCACTTAAAGGATGTAAACACAAACAAATCTCAAAAATATTCTCCAAATATGGTTAGATACAAGACGCAGCTTCTTTAGGGATGAACTTTGTTGTTTATCATCAGAAAACCTTTGCAGTTTATGGTTATATGTATGTATATTTAAACATGTGTGTATGTGTGCCTGAATATACAAACTGCAAGAACTGTTCTGCATGAACTATAACAAACAGACATGGTTTGTCTGGGTAGATGCTCTGTATACATGTGTGTTGTGTAAAATCTGCAAATGGGACAAAAAGAAGTGTTACTAGGACTTATGCGTCATGTTCAGGTAGGTATTTTTTTTTTTTTATTCATTTACTGAATTTTTTTTTCTGTTTTTATTATTATTATTTTTCTTTTTTTTTGTTTCTTCTTTTCCTTTTCCTTTCTTTCTTTTTCACTCATGTACCTTTCCCCCTCACCCTTCCCCAACCCTTTATCCACTCCACCTTTCAGTCCAAGCCCGTCTTGTCCTGACACAACTGATATAAACTGACTCGCGGGAACCACAACTAATAAATATTTGCATACAGTCAATGCTCCGATGCAGAGGAGTAAACACCACACCAGGTGTTTTACTCCCCTGGAGAAAGCAAAACTGTCCAACTCAGCAAGGCATATACTCTCCCGTGTGATGGCTTTTTGAGCAGGACAGGACAAGGTAAAAAAAAAAAAAAAACCTTTGCAGGTGAATTCGTAAAAATGTAAAAAAAATTACCCAATCTATAATCTATAAATCAACATTTAGAGCGGCACTATCTTTTGGTGCCTGCTGTACGGATGAGAATTCAGCTGTTATTTTACTTATATTTATTTTTGTGTACTGTGGGGAAGGAACAGACAGGGGGAGCCAGAGCACGCCTCATCTCTTCAACTGTTTCGCCTCAAGGGAGGTGAATAACAAGGGAGGCTGAGCTTCTCTTTCATAAAATGCTGTGACTCAACTGTTTAAAATTCGTTCTCAGAGAAGATTCCTCTCATACATTTTCTACGGACAATCTGTACTCAACTTCTGGGGAATTAAACTAAAATATTAATTAATTCAGGAATGCTGAGCGTACTGCTGGATGAGTTTCTGTTGCCGAAACAAGATGCTTATTGGGTAAAAGCTAAATTTATGGGATAGCCAAGAGAAGCCGTCTATCTCTGGTTCGGGATTATTACTTCCCAGAACTGTCCAACAGCAAGATGAGTTAGTTTTAAATACTTTTTGGATGGAAATTGTGGTTTATTCGCAAATATTGTACATGATAATCCAGTTTTGCGCATAAATTTAATGTGCATCTTTGGATGGAAACATGGCTAGTGTCTCTGAAACCTTTTTTGAGTGAAAGCTTAAAAAGTAAGCCTAGTCCAGTGCATCTTTACTGTATTATTGGGAAACTTTACATTTAAATGAATAATATGTAATTTATTGAGTGTCATGCCATTCATTGAAACTCATATGATATAATACTGCTCAATTGAGCGAGTATCTTATCATAGAAGATGTGGGAAGTCTGCACATCTAATCACTCCATGATCAACTAGAAAATGAGTTTACAAACCTAAATATAAAAGTGGTCATCAAAATAATAATTTTGTTTTGAAGTCTGATGTTTTGTCTGCACAGTTTTATACATCAAAACATTTGTTTTTTTTTTTCAAAATATTAGTATATTCTGGGCAAACATATATATGCAATAACAACAATAGAAGACTTTATAAGAACATTACAGGTTCACAAAAAATGAGTGACTTACGTTTATTTACACTTGCAACGCTTTTAATTGTACTTTACATGAAAACTACCTTCCCCAAATTTGTGGGTAACTTTACTAAAGTAATTAAAGGTGTACCAAATTTAAAACTATGTTTTTAATCTTACGCGTAATGCATTTTAAATATACTTTTTACATATAAATGGTAGATGTAAATACCATATTGTTTACTGGGAATGTTTACTAGTAGTTAAAACAGATTATAACCACTTAAATCATTAACTTTCATTTAGTTTTAATATGAAACTTATGGGACTTCTGGGCAGTTTTCTTTCTCTAAAGTCATTAATCTACAATATATACATGCTCAACAGCTAAAATACAAGATTTAGCCTTTAAAAATCTAACAGAACAAGTTCTCATCTCAGGTATTTTAGTATAAAAATAATTTCAGTTTTAGGTGACCATTTGTGGTTTGGTTTCTCTGTTTCCCTCATTTCGCCACTGCTCCCAACCAAACAATCATGTGCTAAACCTGAGTCTACACCTGTTCTCTCCTCACCCAATCAGTGCCCTGTTCTCATCTGTTCTACCTATTTATATTCTCTCACTTTTCTCTTCTTCACTGTCAGCACTACGGTTCATGTCTTCTGACTCTCCGCGATTGTTCCCCTGCTTGCTTGGATTCTCTGATGCTACTCTGTGACTCTTCTGGGTTTCTCTGTCTCTCCTTCTGCTGTTGAAAACCGTGGGGGTTCCACTGGATCCTGGCTACTTTGGCTTCAATAGAAACCGCATTTCAAAACTGAGTTCCCTTATAGGGACCGGCCTTTACATCCAGGAGCTCTTTTAAAAATCTCACATTTGTTCAGTTTGGGAGGGAACTCACTGATCCTTTGTTTTTGTGTTTACGATGATTGCACACTCCTAGCACTTGTTTACTTCTCTCTAGAAGAGAAGAAGCATACCTCTCTCTCTCATCATCTTCTCATGCTACTTGTCAGGTGTCAGCATGTGACAAGCAAAGACAAGGGGCATTTAAGGGCTGAAATATGTACATTTTAATTACGCTATTACTTCGATCTGAAAAGAAACAATTATGTTATGATGGACAGCTAGACAGTTATTCCTTTTATTGACATTTTTTTTGTTTGAGCAACCCTGGAAATCTCTCACAGACCAAATCACAGTGGTCTTTGGTAAAGATGTTTTTATAAGCTATTTTATGTGATGGGCTCACCCTTTCGATGTGTTCAGCCAGGTTTCTGTCTGTTCGGGAGATACTGTATGTTCGGTTCATGAGAGTTCCTCCATTCTTGAAAAAACAAGAGTGAGAGTTTTGTCAGACTGCAGGAAAAAAATCCTGTAATAGGCATCTCAAAACGTTTACATTTGTGTGAAGAACATAGAGAGAACAATTTTTAGAAATAATAAAAATATTATTAATAATTTTTCAAATTCGATATTGACCTCTTCCCAAAACAGGACTTAGTAGTGGGTGGCATACTCATCATGGCAATAACAGATACTTGTATTCGTCTTCCAAAAAATGACAAATCATAGCTCAATTTTGATTTTAATCTGACATTAACTCTTGCACCTAGTTCTCCTCTGAATCATTCAGATGTTTATTGCTTTAAAATGGAGCTGTCCCTGTGCTTCTTAATGGGAATGGCAGGATGTCATTACTTCATTGTGTAATGAACTGGTTGAACCAATGAACCAATTTCTGGAAGGGTTCCTGATACTCGTGATCATCAAAACTCCACAGGGTGGAGACTCTGAACAAGAAAATTCCCTCCTATTGTATATAATCTCATCAACTGCTTTCACCCTTCCTCTAAACTTTCTGGAAATGTCTCAGTTTTATTCGAGTAATGTTTTTTCTCTTGTTTCAATCCTTCTATTGGAGCCATTGTGTGTCTTGTGTGTTATCAATAGTTTGGATCTCACGTTTCTTTTAAAAACGAAAACAATCACTTTATTTGATATAATAATAATAATAATAATTAATAATAATAAGTTTTATTAATAACAATAAATTAATATTAGTGACATAATAAATAAATATTAATTAAAACAATAAATAAATATTATTAATAAACATTATTGATTATTATAATAGCATTATAATTAATTTTCTAGGCAGTTATCCCGTCGTTTCTGCTTGTTTATTTTTTTGATTGTGAGCAATTGATTTATTTTGAATAAATGTAACTTGAAATCAACTCAAATTCTGCTGTTATTTGTAATTTTTAATCTAAAACATCAAATCTCTGTATATTCCCATAAGGAGTGTCTTCTTCAATATAGTAGCCATGTTAAAAGCTCACCCTGAAGCTTTCTTTCCGCACAGTGGACCACGACTGATAAGGCTTTAGAGAGAGCAGAAAAACAACACAGAAATTAACATCCATCCAAATAAAACACATTCATTTGAAACAATAAATTACAAAATTTAGAAGTAAATATATCATGTGATCAAATATTGGATTTTAAACACTACCATAAATACCATAAACGTTCCAAAAATGGTTTGATTTTATTATCGAAAATATAGTATGCAGCCTTAAAACAATATTTTTTTTTCTTTTATATGTTTTTGGTTTGGGTATATTAGCATTTATCCTGTAGGACAGTTTAGGAAGACCTGAAGCAAGTAATGTATTCGCCAGTATTTTAAGCGATATTAAATATTTTCAATTTAATTCGCATTTGTGTATTGAAACATGGCTATTGACTGCATATAACCATTTAAAACATTCAGCCAATCAAATATCTTCATTATGTCAATGTCCTGCCTCCAATGGGCATCTGTTTCCCATTTTGAGTTCTCGTTTCCCAAATACTGGCAATGCCCAATTTGATTGAAAACTCGTGACATCACATAACATACATTTTATGAACAATATAGCACAAAAAATATTGATTAAATCCACATAAAACACTGAAAATAACATTTATTGCTTTCCCCCAGTCTCTAATGCTACACTTCAGCATAACATATGAAGAAAAAGAACCTTTGTTTTGCATTGATATGTAAATCTATATATAATGTTGATGCCAAATACTTTTATTTACACAAATATGCTTTCATTTTAGTCATGTCCCCAGCTTTTTACTCATTCCTGTTACCCATCTCCCTCCTGAGCAACTGAATTTCCGTAAGGGAGTTGCATCACTTGGATCTTTAGAAGGCCATGGGAAGAGTAAAGGTAAGTTTTATTTACATATTTGATGATTTTTTGATTATATTCATTTAAAAAATACAATCCTGTTACTCAAAATATTTCAGACATTTAATTAGTTTAGAGTAAAAATGCATATATTTGGTAAATAACTGAATTTGCAGCACTTCCTGGTTTTATATCAAGTGTACCGTGTGGTTATTTGCTAATTCTTTGCTAAAAACTCAGTACTTTCAATAATGTTACTTATACAGAAAATAGTAACGATAAAAAATGGCAGCCATCTTTTGATTATAAATTAATAACTATTTGGAATACTTAAGTATGTATACTACTAGAATCTGTTTTGAAATCAAGTAAAAAAAAGACACTTTGAAAAGTTACAACTAAAACATGTTAAAACTTTCTGGACATTTGCATATTTGCCTTGAGCCTTGAGCAAAGCTGTCAGTTTAACACCTCTTAGCGTCCTCCAGAAGCTCAAAATAATAGTCACAAACAGTTCAAGGATGTTGTCTGCTCACCAAGCTCATCACTCCTACACCATTGGACATCTCCTGAAAGGCTCCTGAGCTGTACTGAACATTGTACTGTGAGAAAAAGAGGAACCTTTCACACAAAGAGAAACGATTATACCTCGATTTCTAATGCTTTGATTTATAGCTATGATTTCATTTTCTCCAAGAATCTGTGTAACTGTAGATTATAGATCTTGGCGTTGACCTAAAAAGCACTCTGTACATACCTCTGATGATCTGAATTCCTCTCAGAGACGTATACCGATGAGAACTCAATGTACTGACAGGGAAATTAACACGATCGTTATATTTTACATCCTCTTAAAAATCAACGAGTGCACCCCGAGGACACGTCTTTCACTCAAGAACAAGAAAAAGTCAGAGTTCTCAAGTCTCTCGCATGTCACACTTTCGATGTCTCATAAACAATAATGATGATAACGGCTGTAAAGGAGTGGATTCCTTCCCTCACATCTAAACTTTTATCTGCTACACTGGTGTTTCAGTGGATTTTGCGATGCCAAACTTTGAGCATACATTTGGCACAAAAAAAAGTTTATCTCAGTGGCATCAGAACACTGGTTGGAACGGTAACATCATCGGGTGCATCATTAGAACTGCTCCACACACCAAAAAACTATGCAGTTTGCGTAGGACACCAGCTGCCCGAGGGGGGCACCATAATCCTGTTTGTTCATGTGGGAAAAAAAAGTTAATAATAAACAAATGTAACAGTTCTACTGTTATATGCATATATCTGCGTGTATATTATATTTATAAAATATGTTTTAATTATAAAAATACTGTAGATAATTACGAATGGAATCCAGCTTCCTATTTAAACGCTCTCATTTAACATTTTTTAAAAACTCTTTACATCATTACAGTAAGTAATATAATACAGTAACATAGTAATATACGGTAATATATAGTAATATAATACAGTAACATAGTAATATACGGTAATATATAGTAATATAATACAGTAAGTCAGAATACTAGAAATATTTTACCACAGAGTTACCATGGCTTTTTTGGGAGGAAAAAGATTTAGAGAAAGTATCTAGCAGGGGCCCAGTTGATGAGTTCATGGGACAGCGAGCCTCGAACCGCCAACGTTCTAGCTGAAGGGCAACAGTGCTCACAGTAAAATCCTAAGAGTTAAATTAACTCTACTCAGAGTGTATTTGGTCCCACTCTATATAGAGTTAAACCAACTCTGGAGGAGAGTTA
Organism: Danionella cerebrum; assembly: GCA_007224835.1. Classification (NCBI taxonomy): domain Eukaryota; kingdom Metazoa; phylum Chordata; class Actinopteri; order Cypriniformes; family Danionidae; genus Danionella; species Danionella cerebrum. Next base: position 98,427 of record SRMA01027337.1, read on the forward strand.
TTTAAATGAGTCTATTTGAACTAAAAATCTGTTTTTTCTCTTTCTGGAGTGGGCTTGGTCCCTCTCTGAATAGTTAATATTTAGTTTGCATTTTCCATGCAGATTTGGAAAAACATGAAGAAAATAGATTATTAAATTACTCTTTCTCAGAGTCGGTTTAACTCTATATAGAGTGGGACCAAATATACTACAAGTAGAGTTAATTTAACTCTTAGGATTTTACTGTGTACCCACTACACCACTGTGACACCTTCTGATGAATTTTAAGAAGAAAAGCTTAATTTAACATCACATATACCTGAAGATAAGACTGATGGAGTTGGGAGATAAAACCTCCAGGAGGAGTTGGTTAAAGTACCACGTGAGCAAACTTGGCCATTTTTGCAGGCTTTTGCAAAATAACCGACTTCCTGTCAATTTTGGAAACATGATCTTTATGACTTATTTTTAAGTCTTGGTACCCCACACATGTACCAAGTTTCATTAGCCTTGGACAAACTGTTAGCACACCATGAGCTGAAACGTGCTAGGTGGTCATCTAGAGCTTTTTTGAACCCCAATCTTCACCGCTTCTGACTTGAGTTCCAATTCGGTGACTTTTCAGCCATGTTTAGGGCCTCGAAAATTCACCGAAAGGCATGAAACAATAATCCTCAGAGCAATTACAATAGGGTTCTTTACAGCTTTGGTGCTTAAGGCCTATGCTCTGGCGACTTGGTTCTATGGAAGGTCACAAAGGATTAAATTACAGTGGTACCTCAAGATACGAATGCTTCATGTTACGAAATGTTTGAGATAGAACGGTCTCGTGGGAAATATTTTGTTTTGAGATACGAAAAAAATTCCAAGATTCGAAAAACACCAACAGTTCTGCTCTATTATGCACTTGTTAAGTCTGATGTGGCGCTATGCTTCCGGGTCCTGGCGCCACATTCTCCCATTGCAGACAGAGCGAAAAGGGGTTGATACGCTTTAAAACATTTTATATCAAGTGAAACATTATGTATATATTACCAATAAAGTACTATAACAAATGTTAGAGTCAAGGTGTCGTAAAAGAAATAACGTTTATAACGTGGAAAGTGCTGTTCTGTAGCGCAAGTTAGAGAAACCCTGTGATATGTTCTCAGAAGCGTCTATCCATCCTTTCTCACACGCTCGGTATTGTCTGCGCTTGTGCTTGAAACCGTGTTGCTGTTCGTAATATCTTGAAATATCTCGAGAAAGTTAACTTTCATACGTGGTGCCGTATGTTTTCTGCCAACCGTTCCACCTCCTCCAACACCGCACCTCACTCTCAAGGTAAGGTTTCACATTTTTCTCTGTTTTTTCATCTACTTCTACTGTTGTTTCCGAGAGCCGTTGCACGGATAAGGCGTTTTACATGTACAACTGGTTTCAAGATACGAAATTTTTAAGATACGAAAGCCACCATGGAACAGATTAATTTCGTATCTTGGGATACCACTGTTTTTCAACAATACTTTTTTCAAAACTACTCACTTTGATTCTGTGCGGTGACAAGACAATTATGCTTTTTTTTCTTGTTCCTCACAGACTGCAGTCAAGGAAATTCCACAGAGATGTTTCCCCTCTGGTACATTTAGTCTTGAGTTACGGTACTCTGAACAAGTTCCAACACTTCATTTAACTGGAGACATTTAGCATCCGTCACATTTTTAGTCGCTTTCATCACATTTACGGAATCAAAATAACAGCCAAAGTAGGAACATTGTTTCAACCTAAATAACTTTTTCTCCATCAAGACATTTTGGCAGTTTGAGAAAGCTTGTTCTGTTTCAGTTCCAGAGAAGAGTGACGTAGAGTTCCAATCAAAGAATCCTTTGGCAGGGAGTGACACTCACCAATGATGAGTTTTGCATGGCTCCATTTTCACTTCTACGGAATCCATCAGTAAACAGTTGCTCAACCTGAGAAACAGTGAGGACTTGTTAGAAACTTTAGAGATAGATGCATCAAAAAAAAGCCTTTCGTGTGTGTACATTTAATATATATTAGCGGGTCTGTTTTAAAAAGTATTAAAAGATGGCTTTAAATATTGCGACAACTTAAAAACTGCAAATAGCTTATTTTCAACTATCTTTCAGTTAACAATAGTGTTTTTATTGCTAGATATTTTTATTGTTAGATGTTTCGTTATTACCGACAGGCTGATGATATGACTTTTTTTGCTACACCCACCAGCCCAATCGTTCCAATAGTCCCAAACTCCATCATGTACTCCATTTTGATCTATGATATGATGTGCCATAAAGTGCTTTTATCGCGACACTACTCTGTAGGGAAAACGTGACGTAACCCGTGACATTTCGCAAATCGTGCAAACTTGCGAATCTGACATCCGCGTTTAACACAACAGCCATTACAGTCTGTTTACTGCCACATTTTATATATATTTATATATTTAAAACATATTTAGAGCTGGTCCCACTTGATTTTTTTTTTATCTACATTCACATGTACAGTTTACAGTCATGTCCAAGTGGCACAATGTAAAAAAATATAACTTAAAACTTATACAACTGCTATACAAGTTTTTTTTTTATTATTATTATTATTACCATGTCCTGTCCTGCTCAAAAGCCACCACATGGGAGAGTATATGCCTTGCTGAGTTGGACAGTTTTACTTTCTCCAGGGGAGTAAAACACCTGGTGTGGTGTTTTCTCCTCTGGATTGGAGCATTGAATGCATGTAAATATTTATTAGTTGTGGTTCCCGCGAGTCAGTTTATATCAGTTGGGTCAGGACAGGACGGCGTTGGACTGAAAGGGGGAGTGGACAAAGGGTTGGGGAAGGGTGAAGGGTGAAGGTACACGAGTGTAAATGAAAGAATGGAAGAGGAAAAGAGAGAGAGAGATGAAAAAGAGAAATAATAATAATAGTAAAAATAGAAGAGAAAAAAAAACAGTAAATGCTATCATAACTGGCAGCATTAACTGTTCTATTCTATTGTATTCTATCCTATACAACAGAGAATAAGGTGTTATTTGTGTGTTTAAAGAAAACAGTAAAAATAAATGGTTAATAGATATAAAAATTTTGTTTTTTTGTTGTTTTATTAATCAGTAGCAGGCAGGGGTCAGGATGCTTATGTCATCTCTGGCCCTCAATTTTCAGCAATTTTTACACCTCATGAACATTGCTGTTCAAAAACTTCAAAATCAAACAAATTTCCAAGAAAAATAATTGAAACAATTCCCTTGGATTCATTACATCCAATGAGTGAATGGAGTCCTGTGCTTTTAATGTGTTTAAAAGCATTACAACTTGAGAAAAAAAAACACTGATAGAGCATTTGTTTCTGCTGGCTTCAGAAAAAAAACTAAAGAGAAACTTGCATTTATTCATATTCTGTACCCGCTACATTCCTTCTCAGGGTCTCAGGGTTCTGTAGCTTACTTCGGGTGGGATACACTCTGGACCAGTCCTAGTCCATCACAGGGCAACACACGCACATTCACCTCTAGTGGGAATTAGAGAACAACTGACCCATGTTTTTGGTCTTACGCAAACTACAGGTACATCCAGAAAACCGGTGGCTGGCCTCGAACCAGTGACCTTCTTACTGGGCTACCCTATACAATTGTGTCCCTCCCCACTTCGGAAATCAAATTTTTGTCTAAATGCAAGTAATTTAATAAGTAACTAAGTCTAACATATATTAAAAACATTTGGTTATGTTTATTGAAGCCAATTTCCCCCCACTTTTTAATGCCGCCTTTGATGCCTTCTCCCCCTGCCCCACAAAAGTCTGTGCAAGCCTCTGTATAAAAGTAATTAAGCTACTGAATGTACTGAAAAGAATATAAATAATAATATTGCAAAATGTGTACTGGCATGAAAAGATTCTATTGTTTATATTGTCATGACAGCTCCCAAATAAGGGAGGAATGAATTATGTTACATTTTTAACAGTTTTTAAGTCTTAGTCTATGGTTGAACTTGCTTCTGTATGACATCACTGCCTTGTGAAGTGGATGTGATGCATTGTATTGTAATGATCTGAGATCAGTAGAGTTATCGGCTCCCTTGATTTACACGAATGTTTATACCATGCAAGCGTGATTACATCAAGTGTGTACAATAACAGTTTAGATTTATAAAACAACGAGAGATCTCAATGTTTTTTTTTTTTTGTTTGCATTTTTTTCATGTGACTCATTTATCTCCCAAAAACGAGGCGTGACCACATGATTGACAGCTAGATTGTACTTGTCTGTCATACCATTACGAAAGGAGACTTAAAGCAGTCTTAAATTTGAGTTTATGCTTTCAAGATAAGTTGTACTGCAGTAAACTGAACTCACCAACCTCTCGGGCTTGAAAGGTACATTCTGTACCCTTTAGGGGTACGTTATCCGTTTAGAACGAGGCTAAATTCGAAAGAAAAGTGTGACAACTATATGCAAATCTCAGTTAGGACCTTTGAGTTCCATCAGATTTATTGTGTTTGAAATGTCACTAATATTTTGAACTTAGCCTCGTGACCAATAGTGTGTTTTGAGATTTGAGAGCTTTGCCTCACAAATACTTGGTTAAATAGATGATTATTGTGAGTGAGCCCCTGGGAGTTGTATAATGTATTGTGGTGTGTGATAGTTTGACAAATGGGAAACGGTTTGGCTCACATAGAAAATGGCATGGAACTGGCAAAAGAGGCAGAATATTGCTGGGGCTAAAGACATATCCTTTGAAAAAGCAAACTTGGAGCATGTGAACATGATGCACCTAAAAGACTTGAAACTATATGCAACTATGTGCCATTGCACGGTCATAAAATTCAATAGATAATAGAAAACACAATTCATTGTCATTAAACACAGCTGTTAGCTCAATTTAGCAGCGGTATCTATCTACTTGGTAATCACTTAACAGATGTAAAACACCATTAATTAAAAAAATAAATAAAAATAGCCAATGCTCAAAACAATTCCCAAAAAATCTCCACATTAAAATCTGTGATTACGATAACGTTAACTGTGCATTTACAAGTTCGAAAAGGTCACAATACAAAAGCGTTTTACCAAATCCTGATTTGCTAGTCTCACAGACAACGTGTAACCACACGTTCTCTTTTCCATTCAGCCCAACTCAACTTGGCATCCCATTGAAGTGTCAAAATGGTTTACAGGGACACACCTAACCCTGTGGCCAAGCAGGCGCTGATTCAATGAGAAAAAACAAGTACTTACTGGGGCATACGCAATTTTCATGCTTTCTTTGGCACCATGACTGTATGAGAGCATAGACTCGGGCTGAAGAGGGGAGAACCACATTAAGAAAACAGAATTAGACACAATATACAAATTCTCCTGGTTACACAACTGTGGCTTTATTAGCATCTGAAGATTCGTTGGGTTTGTTCACGCTTGCAGCCGTGTTGGTAATGGCACATACCACGCATGAATTACTGAAGGAGTGGAATGTTGCATAAAATACCCTGGATGGAAATGCCAAGATGTGAATACATTTTGAAAATCCGCACAACTGAGTAGAAATCTGCGTAAACTTTGATGGAATTAAAGAACAAATCCCAATGCAATGGCAATATGTCTTTCTGTCAGAACTGACTACGATGGGCCAGCATTAATGGAATAACCAAGGGACAAATTTGATTGTATAACATCTGAAATGTTGTTCTAGAATTCCTCAGCTAAATCTGTCATCAAAGTGCTTCAGTACTATCACCTCCCTGAACTGTCCCTACCAGCTGCGTTCCCAAAGAGCCGTCTCCTCCCTCCAAAAGCAAGATGACATGACTGCACATATTGCGTTTGTCTCTGTGTTTTAAGACACAAGTAAGTTATTAAATATGGAAAGAAGGCCTAATGCAGCAACTTCCGTTTTTCTTTTCATATTTGGCGGCAGTTTATCAAGAACTGTCGATTTTCTTCTCTTGTACTAATTATATGCTTTATTCGAAAATATTGTATACAAAATTGCGGTTTTGTGCATAAATTTAATGTGCACATGGCTAATGGGTGGTGTTCAATTTCGAAAGCATTAAAACCATCCAGAACAGCTTTTTTACCTTCGTGAAAAAAATGGTAAGAAACCATTTAACAATGTGTTGGTTGTTTTTACTATTATTATCATCATCAGTGTTTGCTTTTATTTATTTGAACAATTAATGAGTCTGCTGGTTGAATGGTGTTCAAACACACACTAGGCTTTGACTCTCTCGCCATTGTCCTCGTAATGTGCTCCAAATGTAACTCATTCATCACTGTATCCATTAAAAAATGGAACACAAACCTACTAGGCATTTGATTAATCTATGTTTGGTATGGCAGAACCCCCAATGTAATCCAAAACTAACAAAGATCCGCCAAAAAATGAATTTCAAAAGATTTCACTGCTGTCGTATCATATTCTAGTGTTTAATGTTAAGCTTTTTATCTAAAAATAGAAATATTTACACACTTCAATACTTAGATTGTATGAATATAAAATAAAAACAAAACAACAGTTTGAGAGGAACTTATCTTGAGTGTTCCTTTTCTGTAAAAAAGACATGTACACTTTAATGTTCTTACCAGTTAAGTCTGGCAGTTCGGCATACCTTATAGATGGAGCCTCCTCCCTCCTCGTTGTATTTGACAAGGGTTTGGTTGCCCTCGTCTTGCAAGTTCAGAGGGATGTGCTGAAACGTCTTACTTTGACAGTCACACAGGAAACAAAAGAGGAGCAGAACTGCAAAAACAACAGTTGTGTTCACATAGAAGAACTGATGTTGTGTAACATTGTTTGTACAGAAAGGTCATTCGTGTCAGGTCACACAAATGTTGTATTCCTTGGTTCTTGGTCTGTGAAAGTGCCATCTCCAAGTGTAAGGTACAATTTTAAAATCCTTCTGTTAACTCCAAAATCGACAATTGACCTCTTAATTTGGTGCACCTTATTCTGGTTGTCCTATCTGGGCTTGGATTGATTTTAGCTTTCCTGTGGCTCAGTTGATAGAGCTAACAATGCAAAGGTTGTGTGTTCAAATCCCAGGGCAAGCAAGAACTGGAAACGGTGGAAGCAAGAAAATGAATTTTGCCAAGTAAAGAAGATAATAATGATTTTGCAAAACAAGACGGGCACAGTTGAGGTCAAAACTGAACACTTGGTATGAAGACCAACGACTTTCGAGGTAGTCCTTCCTATTTATTTAAAGGCGTTTTCTCTCCATCACCACCATCTCTTAGCTACCGCTAAAGGGTTACGAAGAAAAGCTGACCATTTTTCGCTGACAAATACTTACTGCAAGAACAAGCAAATATGCTGATACGCCACATGTCACTTTGACATCTCAGTGGACCACACAGTATATGTTAAACTGGGGCCAGTATGGTCTCCACAGGGAATAAGAAGTCACCTTTAACTGTAGGGTTCATTTCCCAGGCTAATGGCCAGAAACTACTATCCATGGTAGTTATCCAAGAGAAAGACTTTGCCAAAAGTTTAGCAGTCATCATTATGCTTGAAGGCATCTACACACAGAGTCTCGTGCAAAAATGAGCCTCATCTAAAAACCATGGGTGCGAATTTTTGAATTTTTGAGTTTTGAATTTGCCATATGGGATCCTCAATCAAGAGGATGAGCACCTTGCTGAGAAGTCATCTGAAGATTCGTGTGAATCTCAATTCGGATCGGTGTGTAGAGGCCTTAACCCAACTGGAGGCACAAGGAGAAGATTAGTGAGTAGATGAGAGAAGTTTACGTTAAGAGACCTGATGGCTTTTCCCACAAATCTCCATCCTTATTAATCTTCAAATTCTTACTGATACGGTCAAAACCCAATTCAAGCAAACTAATTCGAAGCGCGCCAAAGTACAAAGTTGGATTTCAAGCTGCATGAGACTATTACCGGTAGATGATAGAAGGCAAACACACATCCACCAAGAAAGAGACACAACGGTGGACTGATTACACAATGAGCTGATTGAAAGCTGATGCCTGAACTAAGCTTTCAGTTTCAAGTGTCACCAATACTTTCACAAAAGCAGAAATCACCACCGGACAGCTAAGAACGATTGTTTCCTAACGCGTTTCAAGTTATGTTGTTTGGATGTGCTGTCCTCTCAATTACCCCATTACAGTATGTCTTTATAGGCAGATCCAACCAGTCTCCAAACTAAAGCCGAACTCACCCCACCATCCATCCCCTTGTCCACTCTAAGGCCACTCTTTACTCATGTTGAAATGGGCAACATCATATGTTACTTATCATAGTAACCAATTTGCCATATCTCTATCTATCTTTTGAAAGTCACAGAGACCTGCGGGTTGGTTCATTTTACTCATGTATAGGGAACATCATATTATGCTATTGACCTCACCATAGCAACCAGAATGTTTACCATAGCAACCAATTCAGCATATCTCTATCTCAGCTTTTGAAAGTCACAGAGACCTGCGGGTTGGTTCATTTTACTCATGTATAGGGAACATCATATTATGCTATTGACCTCACCATAGCAACCAGAATGTTTACCATAGCAACCATTTGAGCATATCTCTATCTCAGCTTTTGAAAGTCACAGAGACCTGCGGGTTGGTTCATTTTACTCATGTATAGGGAACATCATATTATGCTATTGACCTCACCATAGCAACCAGAATGTTTACCATAGCAACCATTTCAGCATATCTCTATCTCAGCTTTTGAAAGTCACAGAGACAAGCGTGTTGGTAAATTATACTTATGTTGACATCTGGAACCATCATATTAGGCCACTGACCCCTCCATAGCAACCAGACCATTTACTATAACGACCACTTTGGATATCTCTATCTTAGAGACACTTGGATTGGTTTAAGTTAATTTGTTGTGACATTGATAACAAATAACTTTAAACATCTTATTGATATTGCACCTTAAAATCTGAAAAATACTGTAACTGTCTTTCATTCCTCCACATGTCTAACTAACTAAATAGGCCCCTCAGGGTCAATCTAATTGATCTTTCAACCACGATCTTTCCATGTTTCAATTTGATAATTTAAAAAGTACCTTCAGTCAAAACCAAACCATCTGTTCAGCCAACTCTCTATCCACTAATCTATCCAACTAATCAAACTGTTCATCTGAGTAAATGGCATCCCTCATCCATCCGTTTGTACATCTTTTAGATTGTAATAAAACACCTTACACCTAATTAACACACTAAATCCTCTGTATCTGCACTTGTGGCGATACTCACATGCCAGCAACAGTAATCCAGTGAGCAGTAGGCCGATGGCTGCATCATCAAGCCTGGAAGCAAGAGGCAGACGGCCACGACACACTTTTTCTGAAGTGCATTCACACAACACCACCTCCAGAGTCTCCTCAGAGGGCAGACCTTGTTGGTCCTGGAGCCTCAGAGGAATTGAGTAGTTTCCATATGGAAGGCTGCTCAAACTGATCAGAGATGTGTTCATTCCTGAAGTGGAAAATGAAAACAAGAATTGTTTTGAGTACAACGTTATTTATTTATTTAGTTTTTTTTAAATTCAAAAGATTTAATTTTCAGTTTAGGTGCTAATGTGTACTTTTTTTAAAGGTTCTGTGACAGAGACACTCTAGACGTTATATACATCTCTCATACAGCTGGAGCTGGAGCTCTTATTGTTTGGATTTCTTGGCCATTTTCAGAAGATGGCCAAGAAATATGAACGAAAATGCAAAAATTTCATACTTAGTGGCTTGGTGAAGCTATTTATTGTCAAACAACTGTGTTCACTTTTTTGAAATCATAATGACAATAGAAGAAAAATGACCCTGAAGATAACACACCCCAGCTCTCAATACTTTGTAATCCCCTCAAACTCTTGTAAATTCTTGGATGGTCTTGCATGAACTTGATGTCAATGATAGGTCTGAGATGGCCACTCCAGAACCTTCACTTTGTTCTGGTGAAAGCAATAACAAGTGAACTTGGTTTAGTGTTTTGGATCATTGTTGGAATGTCCGGTATCGCCCCATGTGCAGCTTCCAGGTTTATGACTGCTAATTTTCCTTTAATAACATGCTGCATTCATCTTCTTATCAGTTTTGACCAAGTTTCCCTTGTCTTTGGAACTCTCACATCCCCAAAACATCAGTGACTCGCCTCCATGTTTCACAGTGGGGATGGTGCTCCGTTCATGTTAACTCTTCTCCAAATGTAGAGTTCCTGTTTTGGCCAAAAAGTTCACATTTGGTCTTATAGCTTAAAATAAGTGTGTCTCTGAGCCGTATTGTTAGCGGCTACTTTGTGGTATTTGTGTAGCAATAGCTTCCTTCTGGAAACTAGAAAATTTAACCCATTTCTCTTCAAGTTTCATCATTGTGCTCATTGAAACAGCCACGCAAAATTTTTCCACTGAACCCTGTATTTCAGCTGAAGGTATTTGTATTTTTTTTTCTTTTTCTTTGGATCTCTTACAATTTTTCTGGCAGTTGTAGAGAGAATCCCTCATTTTCCACTTCTTAATCAGACTTCGAACACTGTTTTTCAGTTCTTTGTAGAGCTTTCTTTACCACTTTACGGTTTTGAACAGTTCAACTACCTTTTTCCATAGATACTTTGATGATACTTTGGAAATGTCAGCTCCACACTGGATGAAAGAGGCAACGGTCTTTGAGGAGCCCTGTATCAGTTTTTTATGTTATGTTTGCTAGCTATTCTGAAGTAATTGTATCCATTAGTTGAACAGTGTTTTTTTTTTACACAGTATGTATACAGTGAGGATTCTTTAGGCCAATATGTGAGCTCAACAACTGACTAGTCAGTGATCAACTGGATGTTGTGTCACTTTTCATTGCAATTAGAGAAAACTATCCCCTATATCTGACTTTTAGAACCTCAACCAAATCAGATTGATAAAAGTACAGCTAAAGGAAACAGAATATGGTGGAAAAGCCCTCAAAGAATACCTAGTTGAGCCATGCTGTTTTTCCCAGTTGAAATAAGTGTATACTGCGGAGATAGTTTTATCTTAAATGTTGTGAGCATTCTAACCAGTGGTGGGATCCAGCTTCCAGAGTTTTTTGATCTCTTTGTCTCCACCCAGATCGAAGGTGAAGGGCCCTGCATATGGAGCGGCGTCCAGGTCAGCGGGGACCACAGTCACACTGTTGAGCATGTTTCCACACAAGACCGTGCTTTTGGAGGGCAGATAGGGGACATTATCGTTCACATCACCCAAGTAGACCACAACAGAACACGTGCCTGTCGCTGGAGGCTGACCTGGAAGCAACATAACAGCACTTATTAATAGAACAGACAAAGTACAGCAGACTTTAAATAAAAGAAGTAACCTGACCCGAGTAAACATGAACAGTTAGATTAAAAACTGAGTGGGGTTAAAAAGGTTAGAACCAAACTGAATGCTAGAACAAAATTCTGGAGAAAATATCAAATGGCGAGGGGTAATTGATGTTAAGTTCGACTAACTGAATTAGGCCAAATAAAAATTGAGTAAATGTAGAGGTTTCAAGAGCCGTCGTTTCAGGAAATGTGTGGTGGCCACCACACATAGCCGCCAAAGTCACCATTGCATTAAACAAGATTTTTTTATGTGGTAAACTGATTCAAAAATGAATATACAGCACTCTGCAAAAGTTGTAGGCAGATGTGAAAAAAGCTGTGAACAGATAATTCTCTTGAAATGGAAGTGATCACCATTTGCCTTGAAAACAGCAGCAGTTCTTATAGCTACACTGGATTGGTACTATTTGGTTGGCAGGTTGGACAACCTTTTCTTTTGTTTGCTCACTCTTTGCATTAAGCAAATGTACAACAATAATCAATCATAAGGTGTACTGTACATCAACAGAAAATCCATCAATTTTGCCAGTAATCTCAAAGGAAGAGTCACATTTTAATTAAATCTCAACAACTGACCAGTCAGTGATCAACAGGATGTCATGTCACTTTCGTTCAATTCAGAGAATAGTATAAACTAGGCCTGACTTTTCAAATCTCAACCAAATCAAATCGACATAAAGTAAATGTACTCAAAAAATACATTTACTGAAAATCAGTCTTTTTTCGAATTAGAAAAAAAAATACAAGACATTTAGCAGATTATTATAAAATTAGTTTATTGCCTTGGCAGTATACAGCATGTAACACCAGAGTCTGTAATTACTTTTTTTGTATTTCAAAGAACTTAAAATCATTTACAATAGCTTAAGTGATAACTAAAAATACATTTTAACTTGGCTTAAAACATATATATATATTTAAGACGTTATCGAAATGTTTATGTTCAGGCACCAGTCTGCATAAAATATTCTAAGTTTTGTCACAATATACTAAAGCACTGTATATATATATCCTCATAAACATTTTGTACGGCTTTGCCATTATATCTTCTCAAATCGTTATAAATATAAATATAAATCGTTATAAAGTACTAAACTAATTGGCTTCTATTAATGTTTTTGAAGACTTGGTTTGAGCTTAACTTTTTTTTGTGTGCTTGGCCTTCACTAACACAAAAGAACTAAAAGTAATGCAAGAATTTCATTTAAGAAATGTAATTGATTAGTCAGTAATTGGGGTGTAATGTTGTATCGTAGCAAAACATATTGGGATATCGCAAAATGTATCATGGAGCTACTGGGAAATATCAGCATCCTACGAACAAACATGACACATAGCAGTTGTAAGAAAAATTTGTAATCATTCTACTAAACCCTATTATTGTTAAATGGAAAATATGTCAAATGCCACTTAACAGTAAGTATGTCATGTGACTTGGTAACTGGAAGTACGTCAAATGCTACGTAACAGGATGTATGCCATGTGCCAGGTAACAGGAAGTGAGTGGGTAAATAAAAGAGGGGGGCATCTTTGCTTGTTGCTCTGACAGCGTGAGATACGTGCCAGGATGCTAAATGCTAACTGAAAAGTAAAGCCGTCTCTGAGGGTCTCCATTTACCTTGGTTTTAGATTTATTCCACTTGAAAAAAAGAGAAAATTCTACAACACTGTATAAAAGCATAATAAAAGTCTTTATTGTTACATGCTCTAAGTTCATAAATGCTAGTGCTGCCCCCTAGTGAGTATATGATATCAAACTAAACCTTGGAATTCTTTGCTTTAATTTATAAAATTTAATTTTCCAATGTTTAAAAATTTAAATAATTTGTTAATAAAACATATCTCATCTTAATTTTTCTATTGTGATACATATTGTATCATATGAACTTTACATCTTGATAGAAAAAAAAGAATACAGCTACAATAAATCATGAAAGTATAATATAGTACAGAAAAGAACTGAAGAGAATAGATTAGAAATAAGTATAGAATTATTAATAGAATTATGCTGAGAAAATTGCTGACTGCTCACCATCATCGATGGCTTGGATCACGACTGTGTAGGTGCCGTTTTTGACAAACGGTGACTCGCGGTCCATCGTTTGAACGGTAGAAATCTTACCAGTCTTCGGGTCAATAGTAACCCAACTGGCAGGGTCTTGTACTAACTCATACCTAACAAAACAAGAAGGAAACAACATTGAAATAGCTTCAATAATTGTTAACTAATCTGATTTATCTATCCTCCCTATCCTGAAATGCCTAAATGCGAAAGGTTCCATCTTTCTATATCTAAGGGTGTTTAAACAGGCTCATTTCATTTGGTGTCATATTGCCACACTCAGTCTTTAGCTTCCATTGATTTCTATTTGAGGCATATGCAAATTTTGCAGACTGGAAATGCAACCTTGACTGAACTCTGACGTGCAAATTCAAATATGGTGACTGTCTGAGACCAGCCTGAACTCACAGTGATATTTAAATATTGTGAGAAACATACTCAATGGCCTCTTCTTCTGGGCGGGACGGGGTTAGAAAAACCTCAGGTTTAGATAAGATGCTCATTCATAGATGTGATGAGTTTGAGATAAGGCCTCTACACACCGATTCAAATTGAGATTCGCACAAATCTTCGAACGGCTTCTCAGTAGGGTGCTCTTCATCAGGGCCGAGGAAATATTGATGCTCCCTGCCTGAAGATGGCGTTTACAATAAAATGGCCACATGGCAAAACGGGAAAGAAGTAGACTACCACATAAAAGAAATCAAAGAACACATTGATATGGTAGTGTGAAACTCTCTTTCATTGGTACCACATTTTCGGTCCGATGTGTGATGTCCCGTTGGCGCCCATAGTTCGGGTCTGTGTGTATATGCCTTTAATAGAGTTTTTGGCATGTGATTATCTGACAAGTTTTGACCCTTCAATGGCTGTTTGTCAGTGTTTTGTGCTTTTTTCGAAGCTGAATTCTCATCACTGTCCAGGTCACACCATCACCTCTCTTCCTGTTCCAGCCACATCCACCAATCACAGTTTGAAGGTCCCATTAGCTGAAGATGATTTAGGTTGCGCCGATCAACTATTCCATACCTCTGCTTAAGCCTCCTCCACCAGTCTTGTTGTGATTTATTGTGAAGCTTGGATTTGTTGACTATTGTCTGATACTTACTTAGATTGTTTCCTGTCAGGGTTCTGGGGAGATTGGGTTAGGATTTTCACCTGTTCCGTCTCTACTCTAGATTGCCCTATTGTGCACGCTGATCATCCAGAGCTGCTGCTCATTAGCGCACACCGGTCTCCTTTACAGGTTAATCACCAGCCTATTTAGTTGCGCTCCTTTCTCTCTCCTCTGTCGGAAGATTGCTCTTACTCAGTGAGTTGCTGTCGAACACCTCTATCCTGGATCTCTGTTCCAGGCTGTGCTTACCTCTCCTGTCCAGTCCTGTTCCATCGGTGCTAGTTCGGGCCAGCGTGAGTATCTCCGTCAGCTCGATCCTCCTCCGGCTCTTGTCACTTCCGGTTTCTCTATGCACTGAGGTGCGGTGGTTGCCAGCACGTGGAAGGGCTCCCTTTCTGCCTCCTTCCCCAGGCACTGCTTATGCCTGATCTTCCACGAAACCTAGTATCTGTTTTTGCTGTTTTAAAAGTTCAAGCCAGCGGCTTGTGGATATTTTGGACTTTTTTGTGCTCCTGGATTAATAAACCTCATTTCCTTGCATCTGGGTCCTTTCTCCACACCAACGTCCATAACATTTCCCCCACTGGATTCTGACACCGGTTGTAAAAATTCTGTATTGTTTGGTGTAGTTTTTTTTCTACATCACACCCCTAGATTTCAGGAAATCTTATGTACTTGACCCGCCTCTTCCTGTTCAGGGCCAATGGTTCGCCAGCAAACTTTGATGACTTAAATATTCATCAATCCTAAAATAATTCTGAAATAGTTTTTCACGTAACCTGATTTTGTCGATGTCTGAATCCTCATCTTTGACCTCAGGCGTGAAGATTACATCTCCAAGTTTCCCGTTCTCGTTACGGAAAACAACTTCCATCCCCTTCGTGAAAACAGGTGGATCGTTTACGTCGATCACTTCCACTGACACTTTCACAGAGTTGGGCTTTGGCATTGCGCCACCTGTTTGGACCTTTCCGTTGACGCACTGAAACAACTTCTCTTCATTCTCTACTGCTATCTCCAGATCAGTGACTGTGGTTTTCTCAAAGTTCTTCCCCTATTAAAAAAAAAAAACAAATCACATTTAAATGAGAAAACAGATATAATTTCGTCCATTTTTCATCCATCGTTTTTTTGTATTATTATTTTAAAAACTTTTGTATTTTTTCATCCATTAATGAAGTCGAATATAAGACTTGAACACTTTATTAGAAGAATTAAAATAAAAACATTTTGCTTTTCTAAAATGGAATGAAAATAATCTGGTTGCGTAACCAGTTACAATTAACACTTCCTTTCCCTGGAAGCTAAATTCCAATGTTTTCACACCTCTTCTGAAAGATTCTCCAAAGCCAACAAAACTGTAATGGAATGAGGAAGTTTATATTTTACATTTGTCAAAAATGTTTGATTACTGCTTGAAATTCCTGTCAATGAGTTTTTAAAGATGCTGAACACTGAGACCTTGGGATCGCGATCCAAACATTGTCAATTGACCTAAAGAACCTCAGCTTGTTTTTAACAAATATTTTTTTCTTAACATTACAACAATAATTCCACAACAAACCTGAAATTGTACAAAAAATAAAATTCCGAATATTAAACTTTGTCATTTTTTACTGCAAAATTTGAGAAGAAACTGTTTTTATGTTTTATGACAAAAATCAAAAGTGAATTTACAGATTAAAATTTCATAAATCCCCCAAAAAAGCAAAGACAAGTTCAAAACAATGTGAAAATTGTATTAAAAAACAAAACAAAAATAAAAACAAAAATATTAAAGCCAATAACCTTTTAGGAACCTACAAAACATTTTTGAAATCAAAATTAAACAACAGGTAGGTTGTGCCATTTCTACTTAATACAAAGTAGCCGCTGTGATTGGCAAACTTTACAAAAAAGGTTCATTCGCATTTTTACAAATTTTTTGCCCTTCAGGTAGAATCTACAATGGTAGTCAAAAACACGTGGCATGGTGGCGCAGTGGGTAGCACGGTTTGAGGCTCGCAGGTGACCTTCCTGGAAGGAGTTTGCATGTTCTCCCTGTGCTTGCGTGGGTTTCCTCAGGGTTCTCCGGTTTCCCCCACAATCCCAAAAACATGCGGCTAGGTTAATTGAATAATATAAATCCCCCTTTGTGTGTGATTGTGTGAGTGAATGTTGCCCTGCGATGGACTGGCGTACTGTCCAAGGTGTATCCCCCGCCTCTCACCCAATGTGCGCTGGAGATAGACACGGGCAGACCCCTGTGACCCCAAAACGGGAATAAGCGGATTGGAAAATGAAAGAATGAATGTATCTGTAACTAAATCACCACTTATCAGCACTTTTCTTCTCATGGTAAACACCTGTTCAGTTTTTTATTAGGGTTTTAAACCTGAAAGCTAACAGTGGTGTTACCTTAATAATAGACAGCACTCCCTCGTTGGTTTTAAGGTCTGTTACTATCTTGTAGTTTCCATCTTCATTTCCCTTCAGGATAGAGAAGACGGCTCTTGACGCAGGAGTGTTTGGGGTGTCCTTATCTGTGACGTTGATTCGAAGGATCTCCTTGTTTGACTCCATCTCCATCACTTTAGCAGTGTACTGGTACACACACACACACACAATCATATGTTAACTATGAATGTCCGACGCCAAATATAGATGTTTTATTACCATTATTACCAATAGCGGTCTGGAAAATCAAAGGATTACTAGAAATCTTGCTTCTAAATCAGATTCTCTAATTTAAACCCTATTAGTCATACATCTTTGTTTATTTTTCAAATACATCAGAAATCTGCTAGCAAGATTGGGGTTTTTTGAAACACTTATGTTTCAAAAGTTTATAACAGATTATTTTCACTTTTGAATGAAAATGGTCCCAGTTATTTACCAACATCGTAGTCATGTGATGTATAACAAAACATCTATGGAACCAGTTATTGGGGGATGACACACACACAGTTGGCCCCGCTCCAATGCTGATGCTAGCAAGACCCCTGTTTGCCTCTTCTGGCAAAATATACCACACTTTGGCTTTCACTTTTTGTTGTGGGTATTCAATTTGTTGGGTTTTTATTCATACAGTCGTAGAAAAAAAGCTTTTTAATAACCAAACTGCTGGGTTGTGTCACACTGGTGGTAGGACAAAGACTGAGAGCAGAGATGTATTCAACAGAAAAAGCTATTAAAATAGTTTTGGAGCAACCATTTAATCACTCAGGCTGGCTTGTTGATAATGGAACCCATAACTCTGGATTGTGCACATGTCATTCATGTCAAAGATGTGAATGAAATTTATGTTTAAATCTGTAACATGGCATAAAATATTTGCAAATAAAGCACTGTTTCTGTCCAACGAGTCCAAGAGAAGAAAATTGTCACTTCCTGATAAATTGACTGCAAATATCAAAAGAAAAATGGAAGTTGCGTAATTTTTTCGTATATATTAACTTCTTAGAACACGTCGACTAAATACAATATGCACAGTCTGGATTTTAACGACGGGAGACGGCTCTATGGGAACAAAGCCGGTCAAGACAATTCTGGTAGGTGATCACTTTGGGACTAAAACAACATTCCAGATGTTGTAAAATGAAATCGGTCCATTGGTTAGTCCGTTAGTGCCGCCCCAGTTCCAACAGAATACCACATTGACTCTGCATTGGAGTTTATTCAGTAAACGCGTTTCTATTTTTTATGCACATTTTCAAAATTTATGTGCATCTTGGAGTTTCCATCCAGGCGTTTTTATGCGATTTGTGCGCCATGTCTGCTGCTGGTGTTGGTCCACTGTGTTTTATCAAGGGTGGGGTCAATGCAGCTAGCTATCAGGAGATTTTGTGGAAAATATGGAAATTGTGCCTGTAAATAGGTGTATGGAAACGCAGGTATTAACTGGAAACTTGCATCACTTGCATCAAGTAAGGTGCAGTGGTAAGAACAGTGAGATTATGTATGTAGATTAGGTATGTATATTAGTAACAATAATGCTGTAGAAGTCTTCGGTGGTGTGAACCATAGACCAAACCACTGCTGAGTGAACAGGAGAAGGTGCTTTTAAAAGAAGTGCTTGGTGATTAGAAGGATGGTGATTGGCTACATGGGTAATTATGGGGATTGGGTTCAGATGTGTTGTGTTCCCGTGAGTGTTTTATGCAGTCTATCTCTTCTCTTTGAGTTAAACTCGGACGTTCAGCATGGAATCATGGGTAATGTAGTTTGGGTAATATTTACTATCTGTTTCAATGTAGGGTTTGTGTGTAAAAGCTAAATTTAATGATTAGAGGTGTAACGATACACTCTGCTCAGACTGTCATACATACCTCTGTATTATATCTACGATACGAAATATTTTATACATTTTGAAATTTAACAACATGAACCATTGTTGAAAATAATATAATTTAAAACATTTTGAGACTACTACGTCAAGAAAGCTAGGGTCTAGTTTGACTTGTATTAGAGCATTTGACACATCCATCCACTAGGGGGCAGTGTTCATTTTTGCATTAAGTCCTCCTTTTTACTCTTAAGTGATGGATAGAGCAAATTTTATAATCTTATTTTTGTAATCAAGTATTATTGTATCCTTGTAATTTTTAGATAAAACAAGAAGAGAAGGTAAAGAAGTTTCAGAAGTGACTTGAATTACTAGAAATACAGTTCAACTCCTCCTAGACTCCATATCTCTCGGTAGCTCAATGGTACGTATTGTGACAAATTTGTATTGTGATATATTGTGCCACGATATATTGTTACACCCTTAATAAGGATATTCCATGAGATAATGTTTCCGAAGAAGGAATCTTTTCTTTCAAATACACCAACCTGTCTGATGTACAGCTTACACTCCACAGACTCCTTGTGAATCATTTCCTGGTCTATCATCTTGAGAAAAGTCTGAATTCTGACATGTTTGAATAGAAATTACCCAGTTCATGATACTTTGGTTTCTGGTCCTTCACAGTGTGACAGCTTAAATATTTCAGCATTGGCATAATGCATCATTATGCATTTTTGAAGCGAGGAAGAATACAATTTTACGTATTATTAACCAATGACTACTTCTATAGATGCTATGTAATTACGTCATAGTTCACATAACTAACATGACAACAAAATGCTGGTATTTTAGGTATTTTTTTGTTTTAAAATTCTCAATTTTAACCAATCATCAGACACATTTCAGATTTCTCTACTCAGCCACTTGATGGTGATAACATGACTGTGGTTTGGCCATGTTTTTTTGTTTTGGACACATTGATAAAATCAGCCTGACTCACCGTGGCAGCGTTGAATTCTGGTAGATGGGTGTTTGAATCAAGGATGTCGACGATTACGGTTGCAGTTGAAAACAAAGGAGGTGTGCCTTTATCCTTTGCTTCTACTTTGATGGTATATTGCTTTGCTATCTACAGAGAAAGTGACAGAATCTTAAATATCTCAAGCACATTCTGATATCCTGCTGAAATTAGTGTTTCGCTACTTACGTCATAGTTGAAGCATCCGGTAAAAGCCAGCTGCTTGATTTTAGTGGTGCCAGCCAGGTCCTTCAGAGTAAATTTTGGAGTGGCCGGATCTTGTGACACCACACTCATGGTGAAATCAGAATTGGGAGTGTCTTTCTGATCATTGTCATGAGCTTGCAAAGTTGCTTGGATAACACCTAATAAAATGGCAAAGTAAGAGAACAGTATCTTATTGTTAGAGCACAAAATTGGGATTTGAGCGGTTTTATTGACACAAACCAAATAACGTTCCATCAGCAAGTCTTGAAGGTGAGGCCATGGAGAAATATTCCAATTTGGACTTCCAATTAAACCAGGCAATAATTACTTGAAAGAAAACACTGGAGTTTTTTTTTTAACTCAAGAAAGAAATGCAACACTTCTACAAACAAGCTATCGATTATTTTCTTCGTACAGAGCTACGCATGGATTTAATAAATAAAGGCAAGTTGAATTTTCTTTTGTGCTTTTTTATGCCACAGTTTGTATAATTGTATCAGTTTGTTATTTTCTAAAGGACAGTAGAGAGTGCAAGGAAGTGAAGTTGAGACAGAAGGTTGGGAAAGACGTTGAGACCCAAACCCAAAAACCTGCTGTTATACGTGCCCAGTTCGTAGATGGCAATACCCCATGCAGGAGCTGAGAATTGATCATTATTTAGCTATTTTAACTATTACAGTGGATATAAATCATACACTAGAAATGTTCTCTACCTTCTGGAGTGTTCTCCAGAACACTTGCATGGATGGCGTCCGGATTGAATAAAGGTTTGTTGTCATTCACATCCTTGATATCTACGTTAAAGGAGAGCGTTCTGTCCAACGGCTCACCAGTCTGTCTGTCCAGCACATCAAAGTCCACCTACAAAACAAAAGTTCACACTGAGCTACTGAACTGCAACCTCAGCCATTTGATTCCTCAATCCAATCTTACATGGAAGACATTGTTGATTTCCCTGTCGATGGAACGGTGGACCGAGACCATGCCTGTGTTTTCATTGATGCTGAACAGGTTTAGAGGTGGTATCGTCACACCTTCCCCAGAGATCCGGTACTTCACGGTGTTGTCTTCTTTTTTGTCATTGAACATCTTGTGTCAATAAAAAAAAATCAATAAGTAAACTAGATGGCTAAAGTTTACACATAAACTTTGATGTTAGCTTGGAAGTGTCACAATTTTCCTGTGATAAAGTTCATTATTTTCTGTAATAAATATTAGACTTTCATATATTTTACATTCATATCACACAACTGAAGTACTTCAAGCCTTTTATTGTTCATGAAACCCCAAAATCAAAAAAAAATTATCATATTTCATCCGACCAATAATAATCCTTCAAATAATTCTGTTCAGTTTTGCACTCAATAATTGGTCGGGAATCCTTTTGCAGAAATGACTGCTTCAATGCGGCGTGGCATGGAAGCAATCAGCCGGTGGCACTGCTGAGACCCAGGATGCTTCCATAGCGGCCTTAAGCTCCTCCAGAGTGTTGGGTCTTGTGTCTCTCAACTTTCTCTTCACAATATCCCACAGATTCTCTATGGGGTTCTGGTCAGGAGAGTTGGCACCAGTAATACCATGGTCAGTAAACCATTTACCAGTAGTTTTGGCACTGTGAGCAGGAGCCAGGTCGTGCTGAAAAATGAAATCTTCATCTCCATAAAGCTTTTCAGCAGATGGTAGCATACAGTGCTCCAAAATCTCCTAATAGCTAGCTGCATTGACCCCACCCTTGATAAAATACAGTGGACCAACACCAGCAGCTGACAAGTCACCCCAGACCATCACTGACTGTGGTGTACTTGACACTGGACTTCAGGCATTTTCCTCTCCCCAGTCTTCCTCCAGACTCTGGCTCCTTGATTTCCGAATGACGAGCAAAATTTGAAACAGTCCAGTGCTGCTTCTCTATAGCCCAGGTCAGGTGCTTCTGACGCTGTTTCTGGTTCAAAAGTGGCTTGAGCTGGGGAATGCGCCACCTGTAGCCCATTTCCTGAACACACCTGTACATGGTGGCTCTGGATGTTTCTACTCCAGACTCATCCACTGCTTCCACAGGTCCCCCAATGTCTGGAATTGGTCCTTCTCCACAATCTTCCTCAGGGGCCGGTCATCTCTTGTCGTTGTGCAGCATTTTCTGACACACTTTTTCCTTACCACAGACTTCCCACTGAGGCGCCTTGATATAGCACTCTGGAAACAGCCGATTCATTCAGAAATTTTTCGTTCTTATTTCTTTCTTCTTGAGGGTGTCAATGATGTTCTGGACAGCAGTAAAGTCGGCAGTCTTACCAATGATTGCGGTTTTGAGTGATGAACCAGGCTGGGAAATTTTAAAAGCCTCAGGAATCTTTTGCTGGTGCTTAGAGTTAATTAATTGATTCAGATGATTAGGTTAAGTGGACAGTGGTGTATAGTAACTAATTACAAATTCTCAAATTGCTGTGATTGGGAAGTTTTCTCAGAAGTTGATTAGTGAGTAGATTTAAACATTTATAATTTAACTTTTTGTTGAGTACATTTCTAGATCTGTATCTGTACTTTTACTACACTTTTGTTCTTCAACCTGCCTTAACTGCTTTATTTATTTTTTTATGTTTTTTTTTTTTACTGTGATTGGCACCTTTACCGTCCAGTCAAATTGCGATTGTAACCAATCCAATAGAATCACATCAATACATCAGTAGAAATTATTTAGAATAGCTCGTCTATTTTTTTTTTTATAGTTTCTCTTTATAGTCATCTCTTTTATGCAAACAGAAGTCATAAAGGACTCGCTTGTATCCAGTGGTGGTCAGTGCAAAAATACTAAATATTAATTAATTAATTCACACTGTAAATCACAGATGCTAAGTTTTCTAGAATAAAGAGGAGAATATTTTAACTATATTGCTTAGGTGATAAAAAAGCCATCCATCACTCTGAAGTTCTTTTAAATATCCACCACTGACATCCACAAGGACATGACAATATAATAAGCCTCATGAACAGAATGGGCACGTTAGGGCTCAGCTAAAGCAAATGTTTGTGTATGTCACATGTAATCTGCAGTTGAATACACAGAAGAGTTCTGTCTTGGACATGAGCAATGACTTCGTTCAACAATAAGAAATATTCAATAATAATTTAAATTAGTAATTATTGCGACTTTAACAAATAATCAACATATTTCCTTTACTTAACACACATAGGATCACACATTGATGGGTTACCTGTGTTACTTCCTGTGGAAAGGGTCCAGGCATGTTCTCCTCCAGATCAATAGTGGATAAAACCCACCTCCTCTTTGCGCGAATGAGTAATGCATCCTGCAGTAAATACACAGTGAGTGGGATCGAGTCCAAGAGAGACTTCTGAATTTGTTATCGGATGATACTTACTCTTTTTTCTCGAATTATGTTATAATTGTTGCTAGAGGCAGTCAATTCAACAAGCTAATGAACAGAAATAAACAGAGTTAGCAAAAACCAGAGGTAGTTTTACATCCATTTATTCATTTTCCTGTCCGGTTATTCCCTTTCGGAGTCTGCTGGTGCCTGGACAAGTAGTTTTACAAAGAGAAGCAAAGACATAATAGTAGGATTTCGGTTGATAAACCAGTATGTGACTGTATATATGGTGTTTCTAATGACCCCTTAGAAGTCCAAGGCCTTTTTCTGTGTTTTTACTACTTTACAATTTGTTGTAATATATTATCTTTAAACCGTACTTCAGAAATGTAAATAACTTATTCATTACTGATTACTCTTTTGAAATGTAATCAAGTTACTCTTTTGAATATTTGTCAAGGTATTAGTTACTAGTTTACTACTACTTTATTCACCCCATTCACAAAAAAGAACCATTAATAAAAATAATAATAATAATAATAGTTATTAAGCTTGTTCAAGTGAATTTCAGTTATTCTGGAAATGGCGTCATAAAAATTATTTAATCAGAATGGACTACAGGCAGGTAGACTCGTGACGCAGTTCCGCCTTGAAGTAATACTGCTCACCGAGATTGTAGTCTACTGTACAATTTGAAGAAAAAAAATGTTTTTAGTGTTCAAAGACAGCACTCTGTTTTGTTCCACTGTGTAAATCGCCTTCGACGTAATTTTGCATCCTATAAATTATTTTTTAGAGCTATAAAAAAAATATGGTTATGAACTGTAATTATTACAACAGAACCTTAAAACTAGATGGTTTATAAGAGTAAAAAAAATATATTGAAATATATTGAATATATATATAATGAAAATATAGTAACCGACAGTTATGAACTGTAAATATAACCGTCAAAATTTAAGCCCTGAAATGTGACAGGTTTGAACAGTTTTTAAAGCAAAACAATTGTTATTTTCACAGTTATAATCCATATAACTAATAATAATCCATAAAATGATAAAATCCGTAAAATTTACAGATGCTATCCTATTACACCAATTGTGGTGCTGCCGTATTTTTATGGTAAAGTTCTGGCAACCATTACAGTTTATTTTTTACAGTTTAATTTCATACCAAATGCAAAAGATGTAGTATAGTGAGTTACGATACATGCAAGGCTCTAAAAACATATGGCTGGTTGGTTCATGAACTACTCAGCTGTCTGTGTCAAATTCAAACAGACAACAAACCGGTAACGTATGCGAGATCACGTCACCTGTCTCCATAGAGATGTCATTCGATACGAGCAGCAAGTGAGCTTTATGAAAACGAGCGAGCCCTGTCAACGACGCACGTTTGTTTGCTTTAACAGGAAGTTTGCCCTAAACCAAAATGCAGAAACAAACTGATCACTAATTACAAAAAAACGTCATTTTTGTACATCTACACTAGGACATCCAATATAGCAGGGGTGTCAAACATATCCAGCCCCCTGAATGATTTTTGAAAAGAGAGTGAGAGAGCGAGAGTTCACTGTTAAAAGCATTACAACAGTGGTATTTTAAGTAATGTTACATTTGTAATAATAAAGTGCTAATGAATTGCAAATAAATTGTTTTTAGTAATCAGCTTTTCAACGCATCGTAGCGGTGTGTTAATATAACGGGTCTATTTTTTTTCTCGCGGAAGAACTCGCGATGTGAGCAGCGCGGCCGCTGGCTGTCTCTGTGCGCCTGTGTTATAAAAATATTTTCATTTTCATGAGCCAAAATTCACTTTTCCCGTTAAGTGAGGATAATTTGTTCTGCAGTGCCAAAAACCGCTGACAATATAGCTGTAGTACTGCTAAAAGCTTGTCGTTTTTTAAAGTGGAATTTTTCTTTTGCTGAAGTTTCAGTATGAGGCTAAAACTAATTCTTTTCTTAAATCAGAGGCAGATTTTGTATGGAAAATTAAACAACATATCAGCAGATTCCGTTGAAAAGCTTATTTTCTGTTATGTTTATTTAAAACTGCAGTGTACTGTTAATAAATTCCTAAAAAAAAACACACACACACACAAAAATCCACGGTTTAGTGTTGTAGATAATCATCTGAATCTTTCACAACTTTTAGAATCTGGTTCTTTGCTAAAAAAAGAAAATAAATAAATAAAAATAAAATGAAAATTATTAAAAAGACACTAATGGATATAGGATCTATTAATGAACGAATCAATTAGGGTAATCAATGGATTATTCAATATGATTTGTTTGGTCCAGCCCCCAGAAGCAAAAATGGTGCACCATGCGGCCCATGCGCTGAAATGAGTTTGACACCCCTGCCATATAATTTAAACCCAGAAGATTTTCTGAGTTTTACATGTTTTCTTGGTTGCATGGGTTTCCGCCTACTTAAACATGGTCAGTCACAGTGCTTCTGTGATTGGCTGATAGCCTATCCATGCTGTTCCTGTGACTTTCCAAAAAATCTAAAGAGGAGAGAAAACTTGAATAACGCCAGAGATATCATGGGGTTTATATACATGGGCGTGTTGAGCAGCTTAACTGGTTACCAGTGACGTCGTTAGCCCTAATTTAGGGGGGCTTCAGCCTCCCTAAAATATCCCAAAGCCCCCCCTAAATTTGGGGCGACATTTTATTTATTATTATTATCTTGATATTTAAAATATATTTTAAATAAGTGCATACATGCAGCGAACATGAGCCAGCAAGACAGCGAGTTAAACTGAAGTTCGCTTTCAAAATTATTATCGTTATGATTCTCATCATGCCTCATTAGCATGCGTCAAGCGTGACGTGGTAGGCGGCCGCATAAGCAGCTGGACCAACACAACAGTGTGGAGGCAGCAGCAGTAAACAGCAGTGAACACACGGTGTACACACGGTCAGCGACTGCACGTTGATAGCAGCGATTGTTGCTTAATCTGAACATTTACCTATGGTAAGAGAAGGAAGGACGATATTGTAGCCTAGTCTATTTCAACCTTAATGTTGGAAGCTAAAGCGAACGTCGTCTAAAATGCTAACATCGTGAAAAATCTTTTATTAGCTGTCTAATATCCTGTCGAATCTCTGAAGTACACATAATGTTAGTATCTATTCCCAATTACCGCGAGTGAAATTTAGTGTCATTAGTACTAGTTCCCAAAAAGTTCTCCCAAAGGGATTAATAAAGTAAATTCTATTCTATTCTATTTTCACCGCATGCAATGTACGAGAAGCCCTCCAGGGGCTAAGCCCCCCCTATCTGTCAACCCTAGTGACGTCCCTGCTGGTTACGATGCAAGCCCTGATAACGTTTCCCGAAATGTGTTATTTAAATGTGCCTAAGACTCTGGTCTCAACTGGCCTCTTCCCTATTGTCATGTAAACTTCTGCAGGTTTACAATATTGTCCTTACAGTCCCTTTTTTAATTTTGGGGGAATTTTGCCCAAAATTAAAGTGTAAAAGACAGTATCAACAAAGGAATATAAGTGGGTAGAGAGAAGGGCAGGGAGGGGAAATGACGACGGGTTCCAGATTTGAACCCACATCACCTACATACAACTTATGTGTCTGGTGTACCGTCCACTACACCACAGCGCCAGACCCTAGGGATTTCTCGACCCAGAGGAACTGCACCCTTCCAAGAAGTCATCCGAAGATTCATGTAAATCTTAATTCGGATTAGTGAGGCCATAGCTGTGCACTCTTGTGGGTATTTCTCTCAACATAAAGGTGTACCTGCAGTCAACCTTAAGGCTGAGATCGATTTCTCCTTGTTACTCTTAGCCCTTTGCCCTCTCCCTACACCTAGTGCTAAGGAAAAACATATAGAAAATATATGCCTATGAATTGGGACACCACTACGAAGCTGTATTTGTCAGCCAAATGTTCATTAAAAATCTGCAAATACATTTTTTCAACCCTAGTAGTTTTAAAACAGAATAAAGTGGCATGCCTTTTATAAGCATATTGTGTAACATTATAGTATTATGTTAACAAAAGCACTTTGTTCCTGCTAAATAAACATAAAACGAAGGTTTTCAAACCTAAAAAATGTTTAAATAACCACATTACTTATAATTGTGGTTCTCTTTGGTCACCCTGGCGGCCATTTTTCCCTTTTAGTTTGAAATGTAATGTCAAGACATCCCCAGGAATGGAGAGGACACTTTACATTGGGACAAAAAGGGAAGATCTCTCCATTGAGTGAAAAACGATCAGAAAAATCTGCAGTGCATCAAAACACAGTATATACCCTACTGTACATGACGCTATACGGTTCAAAGTTCCCAGAGATGCATTTGTCTGCAACATAAAAGACGACTATAATCAATCAGTAAATAATTCCTCCTCTATTATTTCATGTAGACAGGTGGACAACATGAAGTCATCTTTGGTTGATGACAGTAATTATTTTGTACATGTTCAACATTATAAAAATGTATTTAAAAAATGAAAAAAGAGACGTTCTCTGACAAATTATCACTGGCCTAACGAGTCTATTAACTTAGTTTAAATTATGCACAAATGTTGACATTTTCAAAAGTCATGTTAATTTGCACTAGGAAATATTTTTATTCACATAATTCTTCAGACGCATTATATTTATGCTCTGATTTCTTTTGTCAATTTGCTATTTAATCCTCTCCCATGAATTTTAAACTTAATACTGGTCTATAATTTCCTTTGCTAACAATGATATCAGTTCACCCTTCCTCACATAATGATGCCCATGTTGCTGATATCTTTCATGTTTGTGCATTGGACTAAGAACAGAGCTGTTGCAAAAATCAGTGTTGCGTCTGTAAAGAGTTACGGTTCGACATTTACTCACAAACAGACAAAAATATCCATCTCGTGCCAAAAACCTGAACTACACACAAAGTGAACATACACAATTAAATTTGAGTCATTTTATTCAATATATTTTCTCCTCAAGTTTGAAATAGTTCTGATTTCTGACTCAAAATTATCCAAAGGCCAAGGAGATTTGACTGATGTCGACTCAGTTAATAGTCTGACAGGCTCCTGGTGTCTTCTCAAGAGCCCCGAGTGGTAGTCGAGAGGGAAAGTAACATATTCTTACTCAAGTCACATTTATTGATAAAGCTCAAGTCCGTTAAAATCTGCACGTATGTGATGCAGTTATAGAATAGTAATCATATGCACTTTTTGCCGCAGGTTGATCACAAAGTTTCAGTCAATGTGGACAACGATACAGAAAAAGGTCTGAAGGTGTCCACCAGATAAAGATCTGTGGGAGCAAGACCCTCAAGCAACGTGCAAGGTTTGCATGTTCTCCTTATGTTAAGTACCTACCACAGGAACTATAACTTCGTAAAAATTAAAATACATTTGGTTGAATTCATTTTGGTGGTTCATTTATGAGAATTTAACATAAATTTGTGAAGTAATTTTCTATTTAGTGTGCTTATTATACAAGTCGTATTTATTACCATATAATACATTTATATTAGACATTTATATTATATTAAACTAAAAATAAAACCAAATATATATAAAACCAAATAATGAAAAAATGCATCTCAGTTCAAGTTAAAATTAATATTATTGGTATTTATTGTTTGCCTTTTAGCTAATGAAGTACTTAAAGCACCTTAAAGTGCAGTTTGATTTAACATTTTGTAAAAATCGCATTGATGGATTCATTTATTGTGCGTAGGATTAACTTGAATATCCAGCTAAGCCTAAAATGGAAACGTTATCTAAACAAAATTGTAGATTAAATACACTAACGTTCCATTGATTCACTGGCACGAAAATTGGCCATTGGCATTACATACATTGCAAGAGATTAAGATGCAGACTACTTTAATAAAAAAAAGTGCTACTTACAGCAAAACTGAGCAGAAATAAAGTCTCCCACATCTTGCTGGAGCTACTGCCGTGTGAGTTGAAACAGCACCTGCACACACACGGGCTCTTCTGAAGAACTGCCTCCAGGTACTCTAGAAGTACCTGGCAAGCTGCTTTTACATTTAGTTTGTGAGGTCAAAAAGTCTGAAGTTCACATTTCCAGGCTGCATAAAGTGTTTATATTAATTGTTTTATCTTTTAACATTTTACCTGGATTTTTTTTCCCAGTTTTTGAATTTCCTATAACCCATATGATGGACTTGAGACCCATTCAGCAATCTAAAAAAGGTTCTATATAGAACCAAATCTGGTTCTTTGGCTCATTATCATAGGGTAACCTTTTTGGTACCTTCAAATCTTTAAAGAGCCAGTTGATGAACCGGTGAAGAACAAAAAAAGAGCTTAAGGCAGGGGTGGGCAAAGTCATTCCTGGAGGGCCGGTGTGCATCCAGGTTTTTGTTGCAGTCCTGTTTCAGTACAAACACTGGCAGCTTTAAACATAACCAAGAAGAGCTTAGTAGATCCAGGTGTGTTTCATGAAGGGTGCAACTAAACAGTGCAGGGCTGTGGCCCTCCTTGCCTACCTCTGTGTTAGTATTTGAACTGAAGTAGGGCTGGAACAAAAACCAGGAGGGACACCGGCTATCTAATGCCATCAAACAGGTGAGGAACCAAAACAAGCTAAAGGGGTACTTTAAAGCAAAAAAAAAAACAACTGCTATCTAATGCCATCAAACAGGTGAGGAACCAAAACGAGTTAAAGGGGTTCTTTAAAGCAAAAAAAAAAACAACTGCTATCTAATGCCATCAAACAGGTGAGGAACCAAAACGAGCTAAAGGGGTTCTTTAAACTGCTTAATTACACCCTCAAACAAGTAAACAACCGAAGAACCAAAACAACCTGAAGGGGTAATTTAAAGTGAAAAAAGTGCTTTACTGTGCCACCAAATCAATGAAGAACCGAAAAGAGCTTAAAGGGTTCTTTAAAGTGAAAACAGTGATATAGAGTGCCACCAAACCATAGAAGAACCAATGAAGAACCGAAAAGAGCTTAAATGGTTCTTTAAAGTCAAAACAGTGATATAGAGTGCCACCAAACCATAGAAGAACCAATGAAGAACCGAAAAGAGCTTAAAGGGTTCTTTAAAGTGAAAACAGTGATATAGAGTGCCACCAAACCATAGAAGAACCAATGAAGAACCGAAAAGAGCTTAAAGGGTTCTTTAAAGTCAAAGCAGTGCTATAGAGCGTCACCAAACCATAGAAGAACCAATGAAGAACCAATGAAGAACCAATGAAGAACCGAAAAGAGCTTAAAGGGTTCTTTAAAGCTAAAACAGTGCTATATAGTGTCACCAAACCAGTGAAGAACCAATGAAGAACCAAAAATATCTTAAGGGGTTCTTTAAAGCAAAAACAGTGCTATAGAGTGCCACCAAACCAATGAGGAACCAAAAATATATTAAGGGGTTCTTTAAAGCAAAAACAGTGCTATAGAGTGCCACCAAACCATAGAAGAACCAATGAAGAACCGAAAAGAGCTTAAATGGTTCTTTAAAGTGAAAACAGTGCTATAGAGTGCCACCAAACCATAGAAGAACCAATGAAGAACCGAAAAGAGCTTAAAAGGTTCTTTAACGTCAAAACAGTGATATAGAGCGTCACCAAACCATAGAAGAACCAATGAAGAACCGAAAAGAGCTTAAAGGGTTCTTTAAAGTGAAAACAGTGATATAGAGTGCCACCAAACCATAGAAGAACCAATGAAGAACCGAAAAGAGCTTAAAGGGTTCTTTAAAGTGAAAACAGTGATATAGAGTGCCACCAAACCATAGAAGAACCAATGAAGAACCGAAAAGAACTTAAAGGGTTCTTTAAAGTCAAAACAGTGATATAGAGCGTCACCAAACCATAGAAGAACCAATGAAGAACCGAAAAGAGCTTAAAGGGTTCTTTAAAGTCAAAGCAGTGCTATAGAGCGTCACCAAACCATAGAAGAACCAATGAAGAACCGAAAAGAGCTTAAAGGGTTCTTTAAAGCTAAAACAGTGCTATAGAGTGCCACCAAACCAATGAGGAACCAAAAATATATTAAGGGGTTCTTTAAAGCAAAAACAGTGCTATAGAGTGCCACCAAACCAATGAGGAACCAAAAATATATTAAGGGGTTCTTTAAAGTGAAAACGGTGCTATAGAGTCACCAAACCAGTGAAGAACCAAAACGAGCTTAAAGACTTCTTTCTGGCAAAACGTATAGCTGCTCAAACCTGCAAATAACCAGTGAATAACTTTTTTTTTTTTTAAGAGTGAGGGTGTACCTGCACCTTTCAGCACTGTAGAACTCTATGACCTCCAGGACCCAGTGTGCATGTGTGAAGGAGCTAGAGTTTATAGTGATTTTAGTCTGGACTATAGTGTTTAGTTATAGTTCACATTCAGAGTTATGTTTTATAACTCTATCCAAGACTATTCAAGTTTTTTTTTTACCTAACTGTCATCACTGTGCTGCTCTTTAATGATTCACAGACCTGGACCGCCCCGAAAAATTATTCTAATGGTGTAAAATTATATAAAGTAAACCCAAACCAATACAACGCATCAGGACTTGAAGGTTCAGCGATCTTTAGCTCTGTTTAACCATGGTTTATTGATAAAACAGCTTGCCAGATTAGATGTTTGTTTGTGTGATTGGCTGCGTATGTGGAGTTTTGTGTGAAATGAGGTCTAAATAAAATAAGCCATCCATCAACCCAGATGCCTTTGAGGACAACAGTCTGGGTGTGGCTAGTCTAGTGTGAGGTTTCAATGTCCTTCCGCTTTAATCAAAAAGAGGGCAAACCTGCTGCTCAGCTTCAGATCTGCCAAGGAAAAGCAAGGAGAGCTGCTGGAAACACTGCTGCCTGTACATGTAAACGAAGCTCGCAGCCTATATTCAAGCCTAGACCTGTTCGACTGGGTCAAAATGATGCATCAAAATAAGAACAAGTTATAATTCAAGCACAAGATATGAATAATAGACCATAAAAAGAGAACCAGAAATGTGTCAACAGAAGAATCATCATACAGTATACATCAAAAATCCAACAGAAGCCTGGATTTTTGTTTTCTTACATACTTAAAAGCTTCAAATAAATACGTAGAATAAAATAATTGTTTGTAAGAATTACTAATCTCCATAAAAGTCTTCCAATAAAAATTGATACATTTTTTATTATTTCCCACAATAAAGAAATTAAGCTATAAAACTGTTTTTTTTCAAAGTGTGGGCGCAACACTGGTGCACTATGGATATTATGGAGAAGAAAACTAGAACATTTAGATGTACATTCAGTGAGAAACAATGGGTATGGTTTAGAAACTGTGATAGAAAATTGTAAACATTGCATATAACTGATAATAATGTTATTCAGTTATGCTAAAAAACTGTGCTGGTGTGTCTCGTGAAATGACGCGTTTCCTGTGGGGGGACCCCATATAGACAGTCTCCCCTTTTCAAAAGCCCTCTTTCGGGTCTCTGCACCATGTAATGTGGACAGGACTGAAAGTGCCTCCCGGCCACGAGGTGACTGAAATGCTTTCCTGATTATCCTAATGCATTAATAAACCTGTTTCCTTTCTGTTCATACAATCCCATCTCTTGAGTCTTAAATATTAACGCGATAATGTATTAATTCGGTAACAAAACAAAGATGCTCAGAACATTCTCTGTGTGAAAGGAATGACCCTGATCTCAAAATTCTCAATATTTTGTATCCGAAGTCTCTCGGGTAGTTGCAGATGAGGTTCTTTATCTTCTCTGTCCAATTCTTATCAATTATTGGGCTGTCTTGCATGAATTACACGTTCTTGTTCTGGTGTAACGAATTGGTGGATTTGTATTGGGATCGTCCCCTGCGCAGCTTCCAGGCTGATGAGTGTAAATTTTCAAACATTCATCTTCAAATTAATTTTGACAAAGTCTCCTCTGCCTTTGGAGCTCAGATATCCAAAAACATCACTCAACCATTCATGCTGACCAAATATGCGATTTTTGTTTGTGGCTAAAAAGTTCAATTTTGATCTCCAAAAAATGTCTTTGTTCCAGAAGTTCAGGGGCTTGTCTCTATTATAAGCGGCTACTTTGTGACACATGCGTAGCATTGGCTTTCATGTGGCAAACCATTTTTCTTCACGTGTCTCCTTCTTGTGCTCCTTGAGAAAGCCACGCCACATTTTTTCAGAGATAGCCGTATTTTAGTTAGTTATTACTTATTTGTGGGGTTTTCTTGTTTGCCATTTTTCTGGCAGCTGTAGCAGAAATGTTGTTGGTTTCAACAGAATTCCACCTCTTTCCACTTCTTCATCACAGTTTGTTTTGTACAGTTTAACTACTTTTTCAAGTAGATTCTTTGATGGCTCTTTTGATTTCACCATCACTCAGAAATGCACTTCACAGGATGAAAGAGGCAAGGGTCTAACAGGAGCCCAGAAAACTCTACAACCTTTAAGCACAAGCAAAAGGGTCACAGGTGAGCGTGGTAAAGCCTATCCTATGGTCAAGCCAAACCCAAATCACCAGGGTATAACAACTTTTGATCAGAGTCATTGGGAAAGTTTTTGTTATTAAGATTTAAAAAACTCAGTTGTTTCACAAAAAAAATGGCTTCACTCAACCATGAACCAGAAGTGGAAAAATTGATTTTGAGGCATCATTAATATTGTCTGAAAAATTGGCCAAGAAATTAGAAAATTTGCGAGGGTGAGTACATTTTTGTCTATGTAGCACGAAACATGTAAGGCTTACACATTTGGATCCAAATCCCAGTAGAATGTTATCATCCATCCCCAATTATTTCATCAGGATCAAGGGGTACATTTCTCCAGCACTCTATGGATAAAATATGTACTTTTTTTGGCTTGTGAGGAGTACCCTGAAGAAAACCATGGAAGCTATCATACTGGAAGAAAAGAGGAAGTCAGTGTGCAAGGTTTGTTTGCAGTGCTCATATATACACAATTATACCATTCCTACCAAACAAAGTAGAAGCTTATCGAGTTTGTGAAGATATTGGAGTTCCTCAGCAGCTCAGAGGTGCCCACAGAAGATCCAAACTCTCAGATATAGGTTTCAGAAAGAGGAAGGCAGGTTACCAGATTAAAGTAGAAGAAGTTTCCGAGCGACATCACAGCGGAATTGGAATGCAGGAGTGGAACCAGGCACACAAAAGTTACTCTGGTGATTCAGTCATTGTGAACTGCAGATCTAGCAGATCTAGGAGGTGCAGGATGAATGTCATGAGGGTTGAGTGTGACAGGGTCATGGCAGTGATTGGATAACAGCTTCATAGATGAGAGTGTCATGAGGAGTGGGGATTTCTTGTTGACTGCGTCTCTTAAGAACAAACGCAAACTTCGCCCTGGAACTACCCGTGTTGGATGAAACCAGAAGACTAACTTGAGGTCTTCACAAATCTCTAGATGGTCTATTGAGTTGGGGTCAGGACTCTGTGCAGGGCTTTCAAGTTGTTCTGCACCAAACCAACTCGTTCATGTTGGGACAAAATGGAACCATCCTTAAAGTTTGCAATAAGAAAAACAAACCCGCTCCAAAATCCCCGTCCACCATACTTCACAGTTGGCACAATCCCATCAAAAGAGTACCTATCAGATCAAGCCATATTGCAACGATTGAGTGATGTGATTCGTCGCTTCAAAGAACGAACCACCACTGCTGTAGAGTTCTGATGCAAGAAGTTATATGCTCCAACCTGCACCTCCTAGATCTGCTCCAACCTTGAGCTAATCTGATGAAGTCAGTAGTTTGTAGCAATTAAGGACTAATCCTCTGAACTTTTATGTGGCATATCATTTTGAGGTTCTTCCCCAGTTAAAGAAGCTGGGCTGTAACGTTACTGGAAAGCTGGAGTTGATGACATGCCAAGTTATTGTAAAAAAAAACTTTTAAACATCTGCCCAACTTGTTTATTCTTAAAGTATTTATCACACTGTAAGACCCCATGACACCGAAAGGGGACAAGCGGGTATAGAGGATAAATGAACGAAAGAATGATTCATATTTTCTCTTTGTGTCAGTAAAAAAAGTGCGGCTATAAAGGCTTGTGTGGAAAAGTCAATTTTGTCTGTGAGCTCTATTTCTCTTTATCTTGCGTGTCAAGATGTAATTTATGTTTTATGTTCATCATACTGTCATGATGGATTTCATTTATGTTTACATCAGTGACCAATTCAAATGACATGCCAAAGGTAACTGAGTGAGACGTCCTTCACACTTCCGGAAAATTGTGTTTTTATTCCAATCAACAATTAGTTTTATGTTAAAATCACTGTCCATATAATTGGACATCCATGAACAGTACAAAATTCAGTCCACGACCCCTTTAATACTACCGAGAGCAGACTATTGAATGTTTAGCGAGAAGTACTTTAATGACTGGAGATGTACAACAGTTGGTATTCGATCACATTATCGTGCAACATTTCACTGAGCTCCTGAGAGCAGCCAAATCTGCATATCTATGTGCTTAAATTTACAAACCAGTGGCCATGGAAGTGATAGGAACATCCAAACTCAGTTCTTTGGCTGCATGAGAAGGTGAGTACACTGGCAGCTGATGTTTTAAGTGATGATTGCTCTATGAAGTATTTATGTTCACAAGACTAATAAACATTCTTTTAAAGGGTTAGGTCAACCCAAAAAATGATAATTGTTAGGTGATGTCCAAGTAGACATGTTTTCTCCCAGAGGTCATTCAGGAAGATTTAAACTTAACAGGGAATTATAAATTGATAGCCATGGATATTGGTGGCAAACAGAAGACAGTGAGGCAATATGCCAATTGAAGGGCAGTCAACACTACCGCACTTTGACCCTCCGTGTAGCTTCGGGCAAACTGTCCGAAGTGTTTGACCTTTCATTCTTTTGAACTTCTTGTGTTCAAGAAGAGAACAGGATGAACAAGAACATCCCTTCAAAACCAGCTGAGACTTGAGCAGGTCAAAATTCCATGGTACAGTTTTGAATGGTCAACTTAAATAATTTAAGGATTGGGTTTATCTATTAGAGGAAAATATTTGAAACATTTTGCAATTTCAGTATCAATCTTTAACATTTGGTTTGAAGCACTGAACATAACCATTAGTGGACAAATAAAAAAAAATCCACTGATGTCCTATTGGTGTTTACAAACAAGTCATAAAAAACGTACTTTAAATATTGAAAGTCTCTTATGAGGTTTTTTTTTTACATTTTCTTAATTTGTCACCTCCTAAGTTACTTTCAATATTTAAAGTACGTCTTATATGACTTGTTTGTAAACACCAGTGGATTTAGTTGAAAATTATTGGCTGAACACTCAAAATGGACATTCTCTTTAGGCTATAATTATAAAAGTGACAATGTTCTGTATCGATTTAGAATAATCACATACAAAAAATTAGATCGAGGACATTTGAGAAATAAGTAGCATTTTTCCTCCTTATCCCTTGCTAATCAATATAATGACAATGACTGCTTTGGATTCCATTATGAATGTTCCATGAAGACCAAAACACATTGTTCAATTAAAGCTGCTAGCACCTCCAGTGCTAAAAATAGACTTGCTCCATATAACATTTTTGTAGGTCTTGGTCCCTTACATAAATGTCTCGAATTTCCAACATGTACTTCAAACACACTCTTAAATAGCAGTATTAACTGAAGAAAATTGTATATTTCATGTTGCCACTTGATGGCATCATAACGGACACTGTAGGCTGCTATAGAGATTTGTACAGACATAGACTCTTAACATACCTGACAAATTTGAGCTCAATCAGGCATTGCGTGGCTGAGATATTAACAACTTCCTGTTTATGTCAAAATTTCGACTTTTGGCGACTGCTGTGGACACATAGTTTAACAGTCAGAAAAGCTTCACAAATTAACTTCCCCTATGCCTTAAAATAAGACTGATGGAGTTTGCAGGTAAACAGATTAAATCTCTACGAGTTTGTTAAAATACGACAAGCAATAGTGGCTATTTTTGATGTTTTTGCCTACTTCATGAAAATTATATAGACGCGATCAATATTACTTATATCTAAGTCCTGTTACCTTACACATGTGTGCCGAATTTCATTTGCCTACTACAAACTGAAAGTGCAACATAACCTGAAACATTTTAGAGTGCACTATAGAGCAATTTTACCAAACCTGCTTTTTGAACAACAATCAGACCCCATGAGTAAAAGATTATTCTTGTGTTTGTGTTCTTAACTAATGAGAATCTTTATCTTCTGACTAAATATAGTGACAAACGTTGCTTTACATGATGTATGTTTTACAAACCGTTCCAGTGGCCTAATGGCAAAAGCTATTATTTTTTACAGTAATTTGAGAAAAGATGGTATTTGTCACTAAAACCATCACTTGTTATTTTGCAAAGAACAATCCCTGTCTTTTGCTGTTCTGGTATAATAAATCTCATTGTGTCCGAGATTCAGGGATTCTGCAGAGACACAGTCAGTCCCCAGTCAGCAATAACCACTCCCAACACTCTACTTTCAGAAGATACCATCCTTCAATCCCTCACCACCCCTTAAAACACTCCTGCCAGCACCTACTATGTTATCAGGTCCTCAGTTCACACTAGCTGACTCACCAGAGTGGCTTTGTCTTCCTGGTTCCACTCCTGCTTTCGCTTACTTAGGTGTGT
Organism: Danionella cerebrum; assembly: GCA_007224835.1. Taxonomy (NCBI): domain Eukaryota; kingdom Metazoa; phylum Chordata; class Actinopteri; order Cypriniformes; family Danionidae; genus Danionella; species Danionella cerebrum. The sequence goes on from SRMA01027337.1 coordinate 136,328, forward strand.
CTCTCAGAAACCTCTCATCGTCCTCTCTCGTCAAGATTCAACCTATCTCCATCAACTCCTGTTCCAGTAACCCACTCCTCTTCTTCAATGTTCCTAGAGTATCTTTTGATATGGTAAACCATAACATTCTGCTCTGGAAACTTTTTTAAAGGATGTTGCCCTCAAATAGTCATTGTTTTCAGTTGAGCTTGGGTGGCATTCTTCATTGACCAAGCCACTGATCTGTGGGGTAACCCAAGGTTCTATTTTAGGCCCTCTCTTTTTAAACCTCTATAGGAAATCTTTATGAGACATTATCAGGTGACATGGTATGACATCAACCACAGGGTGTCTCCAGCGCACATCGGGCGAGAGACGGGGTACACACTGGACAGGTCGCCAGTCCATCACAGGGCTCCAGTTTTTCATTTTGAAGCCATTTATTTACTAGCTTTTTAATATCTGTGTCTGTTCTTAACCTCTTATAAACCCTGGATCTCCATTCTGAACTGTTAGTGGCTCCAAGAACCAGATTCAAGGCAATAATCTTTACCTAAATTAGATCCACCTGAAGATGTTTTACGATTTACCCATAAAAAATTGTATACAAGAATCTAGCTGAATATCGGACACTTTCAAACTGGAAATGCACCAACTTGCATTGAATAGGCATTAAAAGAAACACTGTGTGTTGCCATTTAATACAGAAGTTCAACCGCTGGTCATAACAAAGCACTTATAGCTTCCAATGAACCCAAGAGAGTTCAACTGTCTCCCAGTTACAAAACACCGATGCTTGGTTAAAAAACAGCCACAGGAAATACAGTTCCCTGTCTTCCTTCACAAACACTTAAAATTCGGAATCCTACCCAGACATCTACAGAGAATGAGTGCCACCTTGTGTTGCTATATTGTTTTAGAACTAGATTAAAATTTAAATTTTTCATTCAGGCATGGATCAGAATTTTTAAAAATACTAATATACCGGTAATCATGGGTATTGTTTTTTTTTGGTTTCTTTGACAAATTCACCAAATGAACACATTTTATTCCATCTTAAATTAAGTCTGGAATTTTGGTGAAAACTACTTACCAAATTGAACCATATTTTTCCAATTTAAAACAAACATATTTTATGGTATTTTTTAAAAGTCAAGATCTTAATAGGAAAATATATAATATTAAATGGAGTCCAGTCGATAATTTTGAGCTGAAATTTGGGTCTAATGGTCTAATTCAATGATCTAAAGCAATGATAAAGTGTCATCGCCCAGATCTGTAGAATGTCTGAATGTGCTAAAAGAGTGATTAATAAATATAATTCATAAATATGCATGAAATTTCGTTTTTTAAGAAGTTTTAACATTTATTTTCAACACTTTTTCAAGTCTTATCATGTTTAGGTCAAGGAGAGGTGGGTGGTGGGGCGTTGCTCTAGTGCCCTCTAGTGCAATACACACATTCACATTATACGTTAACATGCATTTATACACTCCATGTTTACGACCTTTGTTTAAAAAAATAAAAAGTCTTTGATAAAAAAAAAAAATAGCATTGAAGTAGTATTGGTGTGAATTTGGTCAGAATATGTGATAGTATAATTGAAGGCTCATCGTTTCAAACTTTTAACATTTACATTGAATTCAGCGGAAGGTTAAATAGTCCGTTCCATCCCTTGATAAGTCCCCAAGACGGTGTATTGAGTTACAGAATTTTGGTGTGGAGCCATTTTCGTGAGGAAAAAAAAAGACACATTTAGAACTAAAACAATCTAAACATTACAACTGACCGTGTTTTTGAGTATTAGAGTTTGGAACTTCAATAGCCCTCCGCCAATTCATGCACGAAACGGTTGGCTGCTGTGTGCGCATGAATATGTTAACGTTTAAAATTTAAATACACCGCGCAACGGCGTCAAATGGTAATTTCAGTGATATCATCCTGGTGCTAAATGCTCAAAATGACAGACCGTGTGTCTTCTTCAGATGCTAAGTCGTGCTCTCGGGGAAACATCGACGAGGAGGAAGTGATCGTGAAACTCGAAGAAGAAGATATGGATCTGAGCATATTTGCTCCCATAGAGTTCTCAGAGTGCGAGGAAGATGAGGATGAAGATCATAACTTTCTCTCGGACTCGTCCAGTGTGTCGACCTGGAGAAGAAATTTTCGAGGTTTGGGAAAACGTCAACAGTTATATTTACCGTTTGAAACTTAAAATATCGAAAATTTTCTATAAATAAACAAATTAGAAAGAAATTAATGAAAACCACGTGCGTGGGCTTAATGAGCTATGCCTCATACTACAGGGTTTTTATTATTATTGTGGAACACAGCGCAATTCCTGAAGTTCCACGACACAGTTTAGCGTTAACCTTCATTAAAACACCTGATCACAATTAAGCACCTCTTAACTTGTTGAAAGCTTCTGCTCTGTCTTCTGAAACAGGGCAGTGAAACTAAAATTTGATCAACAATTTAAAAAGTTGTGCAGGTTATTTTTATTTTCATATCATTGCCTAATCATTTAAATTTTACCAATACACAGTTCTCTTTGTTGCCACTTTTTAAATTGGTAGTTTTCGCAGTAGTGTTTAATTTTAGGGCATTAGCAGTGTGGGAATGAGCTTATCTAGTAAGATATCAATTCTTTTCTTTATCCCATTATTTTATCAGGGTCATATGCTCATCTCCATTGCACATTCACCTATTTAGGATGCCATTTTAAGAAAGAAAACAAGATATGTGGAAACGAGCTCAGAAGTGGTGTAAAGAAAAGCAAAATATCTATACCATGTAGGAATGCACAGTAATAGTCATTTGACCAATAATACATACATATATTTAGATATATACATAAAACGACCTGTAAAATTTATTTATTTTGAACCAAATTTTCAACATCAATGATGTTGGTTGGGTATCTATGGCATGATTGTTTACCTCTACTTTCTTCTCGCTTCCTAAATTTACCGCTTCGTAAAATAGGTGAATTGGGGGAATGGTAGTTTTGAGAACATAAACCAAGAAACGCAAGAACTGAAAAAAATTAGTTCATTCATTCAAATTTAAATCGCTTTGGATAAATGTAAATCTATGCAACCCATTGCTTCTCAGTAGTTTCACTTGTTACTGATTGCAAAATTAAGAGCACTGTCCAAAATGGCTGGCTTTCATCGCAATCGTTTTTCTAATGATGGAGTTATTTCGATCAGGTATTAACTTTGACACTACCGTTCATTTCAGTATTTACACACTGGCCAGATGTGAACAGGCATTGTGACCTTCTTTTCTCATATCACAGAAATTGTGTCTAGTGAGAGCTTGGAGTTGCCACTAGAAATGTAAACGTTCTCCAAGACATTGCGCATTTCTTTCACATTCGCTTTGATGTTACCAAGCGGAACTGCAATGATGTAGTGGAGTGCCAAAAAGATGAAGAGTGGTGAGAATAGCTAAGCCATACCAAACCATTCCTAACAACCTAGCGACAAAAAAAGTCTTCATGTGAACGGATTCAGCAAGGCACTGAGCATTATGGTTTCTGGTTCTATTCAACTTCATGGCGTTCTATTTGACTTCTGACTGGCAGCCATTACGTACTACATTACCTATGATTCTCTTACTATAAGTCCCAAAAGGGGTGTGGCAAAAGCATGACTGTGGGAGGAACCAAGGTAAATGGAGTGTTTTGCAGAGTGCAAAAATATGACGTTTCTATAGTTATTATTGCATTTAGAAAGTTACTAATGGTGCAGCGCTAGGATAGAAGGGGCAAATATTTCTTATAACTGCTTTAAAAATTGCATAATATTAAGCGTTTCAAATAGCTTTCAAGATTCTTTTCAATCCCTTTTAAATGTGTTGATATGACTGTTATTTCCATTTAAGATGTGAAGGAGGAGCCTGTGCCCTTTGTGAAACATTCACCCAGCAGCAGACAGAAAATCAAGGCTGATGAGAGACAAAAGCTGGAGAACAATGGTGAAATCACTGCGAACTGGGTACAGCGCACTTCTCATCTTTTATGTTTAATAGGGATATAACGATACACTGACCTCACAAATCGATATGAATCTTGGTCCAGGGTTCATGATACAATGTGCATCACAATATTTTTAAAACAATAACAATGGTTTATGTTTTAACAATAACAATATAATATTTATGGTAATTTAATTTCAGACATTAAATTAGAACTATGTCTGTTAATTGTAATTAAAGTAACCTTGCTTACCCCACAGGTCACGAGAGCAATTTCTCCCGAGGAGCAGAGCTTTTACCACGCTGCTCCTTCCTCTGACACAGCCCTGGTTCCTGCAGAAAAATCAGGACTTGCATCAGCGATCAGTCCTTTACTAGCCACGGAGCCTCCGGAGTTTCCTATTGCACCAGAACAGGTTTGCTGAGACTCCCAACAGTGTCTTGCATCTACAATGAGGCACAAAGGCATGTGTGGAAAAAATACTGAAAGTGAGCTAACAAAAAATCTACATGTAGTAAATATCAGGGTTTACTAAATATTTTGTGCCTTTATTGATTCACTGTGACCTATATTGTAATTAATGCACATTTGAAAACTTCCAGTCAGATTGGATTCCATTCTTTCCCAAAATGTCTCCGCAGTTCCTCTCCCACTGTAGTGTTTGTCAGTTATTAACTAGCTCTATCAATGAAATCCAGACTTCTATCTACTCAACAAAAGTATGGACACAGTCTTTACCAACAATTTGGTTTGACTTACACTCCACTCAGAAATGTGTTTTTTGTATAATGTATTTTTCATTTAATTTGATCTGATATGTAAAGACTATAATCTCTTTTTAATAAGACAACTTCCAAGTTAATGCATCAAATAACAATTCTGAAAAGGGATTCCCACCTGTTACTGTAGAATTTGACTTGGGGTCATTAACTGTGGTGATCACTTGAGGTTCTGAACCGTATTAAAAGGGAAATCCTACAGAAACACTGATGTTTTCTTGGTCCTCACATGTGCAAGTTAAATTGAACAGTGGAACAGTTCCCAAATGAGAGGTGTTAACATCTTTGTTTAAGAAATGTGGTCATCAAATGTATATTTATTTTCTTAAAACAGAGTAAGTCTGTTGTCGGGGAAGATCAGCAGAGTTTACTGATTGAAGTCCTGAACCACTGTAGGGTAAGGGGTTTGATCTCTTTTCTGTGAAAATCAGAAACATCTAATCTGAATCACCATGTTTTGGTAAATTCAGTGGATCAATACAATGCTTTCTACTCTGTGTTGGCTTTTAGTTCCTTAATGCAGCAGTACAGAGACTGGAGCAGAAGATCGACAGACATTTGTCCTCTGAGGTATGAAAGACCCTTCCTTCCAGATTTCAGCAACTGTTCGTTTAAAATAACTTTCATTCATCTGTCCCCTATTCTTGTGTATTCCTACCTTTGGTTACATGTTTTGTAACCTGTGCACTTCCCTTGTCCTCATCTTTTCTTTTGCCAGTGCCATGGCTATAGTACAAGTTAATGCACTGTGGCTAGAAGGTTTTTCTCAGTATAGCGTTATGGAGACTCCATGAGAGTCAAAGTCCAAAAGTGTTCACCGGTCAACAGTGCAGTATGTTTGCCAGAGAATTCACCATTAGCTTTTCACGTTTGGGAGCCGGTTAACACCTGTGGTTCTGCCTGAAAATACTTCCATCGTAACATGAATGTCGTTGGATCAGTGGTGGATTGGGGAGGCCTTTCCTTTGGGTCCTTGGTTCCTTCTGATGCATCATGTGGGTGGAGTGCTGCATAATTGTTGAGGCTCAGAGTTAACGTGGTCATTCCCCCAAATCTAATCAAGCACTTTTGGATCGTCCCCCATCTACCGATGGCAGGAGTTGGCTGATTCCCTGAGCCAAGTCTGGGAGGAGTTTCCTCTTGAGAAAATTTGTTGTGCTATCGATAGAATGGCCAGATGTTATTGGGAGGGTATGCAGGCCTCTATAAACACACTGCTGAGGCTCATTTTGAATTGTCTTGAGTAGGGGTTCCCATTAAGCACGACTGTCACACGCACCTTGAGGAGATGATGGTGATGATGGCTGAACTTCGAAAGGAGTTTCGATCAGCCTGTAACCTGACTTTTACTACTTTTATTCATCTATGAGATGTTTATTTAGATTTTTGTATACATTATTCCTTATTATTATACTTTGTCCTCCACATATTCTATGATGATTTAAGATACATCAAGATCCTAGATCTTTTTAATTTAGTATTTTTCCTCATTCGTTTAATTTTAGATTATTAATTTTGTCTAGCTTTGTGCAATAAAAGAGTGACTAACTTATACGTGTTTTATTTTCTCTTACAGCCACCCTGTGAAAAGAACCCTGCAAAGAGGAAGAGAACTTCAAAGGTACCGTTACTGGTCCGTGTATCAATTGGTACCACTACTGACAGAGAATAATGAATTATATTAGTTTATTTATTTATATATTTATATATTGTTATTAAATATTGAAGGGACGATTTTATGCAAATCAGACCTTTTGAGATTTTCTTTTTTTTCCTCACCAAATACATATGTGAAGTTGGAAGGGCATTAATTCATGCAATAATTCTTTTCTGGGAACTCATATGTTCCAATTTTCCTACCCCTGTCCAAGTGTTCCTCCCCTACAATCTCCATGCAGAGTTGACACACCAATCATACTGCTGCCAACTTAGTGACTTTTCAGCAACTTAGCGACTAGCAACTTTTTTAAAAATCCAAAGCATTCAAGCCGTCCTTCAAGTTCAAGTTTTCCAGGTGTCCTTGGTGACTTTTTGTGACTTGGTTAGTTGAGGCTGACTGGATCTTCTGACAGAAACAAATCGCTCCTGTGAGCCATGTTTTGCCCATCAGCTCCTTGTTTTCTCAATGCTGCCAGTTCATTCAGGTAGAGAAAAGGATTTTGAGACATTAGTCAGATGATTCAGGTTAGCTGAGGGGGCATCACTGGGACTTTTTTAAAAAAGGGTCATCCAGTATTTTTTTATGTCTTTTGGTCATTGCCAAAGTTATGTTAGGTGTAGACCTGCCTTTTTTTAATGGGAGCAAAGTAGATCAAGAGACAAAAAGCAGTTGCCTGAGAATTGAGCCCTGAGAGACCCCACAAAACAGTTGAATACAGAAGGTTCTCCCTGGTCAGTAAGAAAAAGCCCTCCTGCAGCAGGTGGGTGAGAAAACATGTAGGTAGCTGTTGATTTAAAATATTCTCTAGTCTTAGTAGCCATTGAAACATCATTACAAAACTTAGCAAAATTGCTAGGGCTGTGAATGTACTTAAAACCAGCCTTCAAAGCATCCAGGATGTTATTACTTTCAAGGAAATCCTTTAGATGCTGAACAATTTTCTATAGAGATTTGGAAATTAATGGCAGCTTGGAGATGGGCCAGACATTTGACAGAACAAAAGGATCAAAATCTGTTTTTTAAATCCAAGCTATCCGTTGGGACCACCCAATCAGTGAGATTGCTGTTAATGACCGCGTCCCGCAGCAGTAATGTTCTCCTTAAATAACAGAAACAGTATCCTTAAGTGAACCTGGTGAAATGTTTCTACTAACATGAACTTTATCTTTTTTTAAAAAAAATTGAAAAACTGTCTCAACTGAACATTCCAGGCTGATCAATGGTGTGGCAACATCAGCACTAATTATGATTCACGCTAGTCTTATGAGAAAGTGTCACGATAGTGACTTCCCTATAACACCATTCTCGAGATAACAAGTGTATATGGGTCTCTATTTCCTAAAGACGCTAACCTGAACCATTTGAGTGTTTCCCCAAACATTTTAAAATGGTGGGGTGGGGTGGCCCACCACTTTAAGACTGAAAATAAATATTTCTGCTAATATACGATGTACTTATGCTTCATAATTACAATGAATGCTCATAGCAACACTCACCCATGTGCAGTTTTCCATCTTCTGCCATACTTCATACTTGCATTGCTGCCATTATTGTTTACAAACAGCACAACAATCTTAGCACTGGACTGATATTAGTGGAGCAAAGTGTTTAATTGGAAAAACGAACGTAGTCCACATTGTAACCCCTAATGCATTCATAAACATCTTGCTCCCCCTTCTGATATGTGCATGTAATTAAAATGGAGACAATGCAAGTCCATGTGTTCTGTAAATTTACTTGGCTCACCAACATTGCCATCATTAACCCATGTCTCTTTTACGCTGCATTAAAAATACTCTATAATGCAGCGGTGTCAAACTCAATTCCTTGTGAAATAGGATCATGAGTAGGATGTGAAAGAGTCACTCGGTGGAGCTCATCTCACATTTTCATAGCAAGAAAAAGAAGAGCAGGAAGAAGAAGAAGACCATTAAGAAGAAATCAAAGAACATAGAAAAATTCAGGGATCCTCCTGAGACTCCACCCGGAGATTTGCACAAGTCTTAATTCGAATCGGTGTGTTGTTGGCACCACTTCGGTCAGAGCTCCTATTGACACCCATGGTTTTCGATCAAGGCACGTTCTCGCACGAAACTTTAGAATAAAAATTTGGTAGTCTTTCAGATAAACGTTTCATCTACCAGACTCACCACGGGTTCGCCAGGCCTTATCTGATTAGAGCCAGAAGGACCTTGGCATGCTCCAGTATCTTCAGATTTGGCAGGTTTAAAACAGTAGGAGGTCTAGTGTTGTTTGTAGATCATACAAGCAAAACCACATACACTTATAGTGTGGCTTGCTTTATAGCTAAAGAGATGCTGCCATTAAACTCATCAAAACCACCATTTAAAAATATGGTGCAAAATTTTAACAGGTAGTAGGAATTGCCAAAGAAAACAAACATCTCCCAAACTGCTTTTCTATCCTTGTACAAGATAAAAAATGACTTTCTGAGGGAGATAAAATACATCTCTTTTTATCCTGCCACAACAAATGTGTTGTCAAGATCAAATTCTAGCTCTAGATGAAGTGACTCCTAGTTAACAAAGGTGAATTAATATTTAAATAGTATTTAAATTAGTATATATTTTTAACATGACAGTTCTAATTTTTTAAAGACCATTGTGTACTTTCTATATTATGCTACTACTGGAATAAAACCGATTATTGCAGTTCATTTTGGTGCAACATATCGCACAGCAAACAGTAGTTATCATGACAGCCCTAATTTCAATCTATATTTTGCTCTAGCTCATATTTATCATAACCATTTCTAAATAGTATTGTGCTTTTTTGAGACGCCAGCCAACTATTTGCCCTATCTCTCTCCGAGACAGATCACCACTGAAGGCCAGATCTCCACATCTCTGGCACAGCGTCTGGGTCCCCCAGTCAAGGTAAACCCTCACTCAGTACCTCCTTGGATGCATGGGGCAGAGCTGGTGAACAAACCTGCCAGCAGAGGGCGAGGCAGGGGAAGGGGCAGAGGAAGAGGACAACGAGGACGTGGATCCCACTTCCATCTTCAACCTCACAGAGCTCCTGCTGCACTACCTTCGAGACCTTTTGGAGACCAGGACTCTGCTGCATCAAATGAGCCCCAGGCTTTACTGGGGTTAAACGACGCCAACGCAGAATCTGTGCCTTTGGTACAGACACCCTCTGATCTTGTGGAAGGGGAGAAAGAGGAGGCCCCAGATAAAGTAGTCAACAAAGGTAAATGTGTAGGTTCTTGTAGGCTGCAATTGTTCATTCATTCATTCCAACCCGCTTATTCCCTTTTTTGGGTCATGGGGGTCTGCCGGTGGGTTCTCCAGCTCACATTGGGTGGGGGGGGGGTACACCCTGGACAGGTTGCCATTCCATTGCAGAGGCTGCAGTTGTATCAGGGTTAAAGGTAATACTCTCATCTTGGTCTAGAGGGCATTATTTTGTGGTAGGTTACGACAAGATGGGCCCTTTCTTAGAGATCAAAGTAGAGCCGCTGCTCCTCTACATCGAGAGAACCCAGCTGAGGTGGCTCAGGGTTAAGTTTCAGATGCCTTCTGGATGCCTTCCTGCGGAGGTGTTCCGGGCATGTCCCTATGGCAAGTGACCCTGTGGAAGACCTAGGACATGCTGGAGAGACTAGGTCTCCTGGCAGGCCTGTCGATCCCTTGGTGTCCCCCCTGATGAACAGGGAGAGGAATGTCTGGGTCATCCCTTCTTAGACTGCACCCCCTGAAGAAGAAGACCAGACACATGAAATGAAGTGACACTTCATCTGTAATACACAGGGTTAAGATGACAACAACCCATCCTTAACCGCTATAAGACTTCCAACTCTTCTGGGAAGGCTTTGCATAAGATTTTGGAGTAAATTTGTCAGTTTTTGACCATTCTTCCAAAGAGCATTTGTGAGGTCAGCCACTGATGTTGGCAAAAAGACTTGGTGGTTCTTTGCTCTAATTCAACTCGGAAGGCATCCGACTAGGTTTGTCAAGACTGTCTTGACGGAAGAAGTGTAAATGCCCTTAAAAGCATTTAGTCTTGAAGTAAATAGTTTACCATGATGTTGAAAAACAACCCCATTCCACAATCCCACCTCCACCAAACTTCCTAGGACTCTTCCATTGGTTCAAGTTTAAAAGCTTGATCAGTCAAGTCAGAGAACTACGCTCTAAGACCAGTTGCTGCATCTGAGCTTTGTATTTCACTCAGTGAAGGATGGCTTGAATGCAGCTGTTTGGCCTTGGAAGCTAAATCAAGTTTGTCTTTTTGAGATTACTTTGCTTGGTTTGTTGCTTTGTTCCCAAATACTTCCACTTTAATTTTTTTCCAATGACTGGAATATTTTATTTAGAAATTTCACTACTGGACCTGAACCCCAGTACATCCATTACAATGCTGATGTTTAACAAGCTCCTGAGAGTGACCCGTTTTATTAATGCACTTTGCATACCACGGTGCTTGATTTAATACCCCTGTGGCCATATTAATAATTTGCATTCATCTCGAAGGTCTGATCAATTTCAGGGGTCATAAAGAGTTTTTGTCAGGAGGGTGGTTTTTTGAATACCTTTCAGTCCAGACCAAGCAGCAATTGCACACTTTCATAACAGGAATGAACCGAAACTGCAATTCATCAGCGGACCACTTGAATCGCTTTGACACCCACATTAAAGGTGCACATCATTACTGCCGAAAAAAACAGGTTTAAATCCTGGTACAAACAGACTTTTGTCTACTAGACTAATTTCATTAGTGGTTAAACATAGGGTTTAGGTGTATATTTAACTTCTTGTCAAACAGAAAACAAAAGAAATGTTGTCATTCTTTTCGTCTGCCACTCAGTGATGATTGGGAGCTCTCTACGAAAAGTTTGGATCCCGATGTCCGTGTACAAGGAGGTGTTCAAGGAGATCAAGCCGCAGAGAGCTGTGGCACCAGTCCTCCATGCCCTCTTCCCCATCAGCACTCTGTCTTGCAGCGCAATCACTGGCAACCCGGCTAAAGGCATCCAGCAGCTCGACCCAAATAAAATAGAGGCCCTTCGAGGTAAACACAGAACTTTGTTGATGCACAGGACTGGAGAGGGCCTCAGAGTTTTAGAAGAGCTTAGTTCTGGGAGCAAACCTTATATTAAAATGTAACTGAGAACAACTTTAGAGATGTCTCTCTAAAAATAAAACACCAAAATTTAGGGTTTTTTTAACTGCAGCGTTGCAGCAAGTCACAAAACAGTGTTTTTGTATTAATATAAATGGCAAGGAAGTAGTGGGCAGTACTTTTTTTTTTCATCTGGAATAACAAATTCAAATTCATTACCCTTTCATGTTCAGATAAATATATTTCCATTCTTTACACAAATTTATACCTCAGCTCTAATAAAAAACAGCATTTTTTTAATCCAGGATTTTTACACAATGTTACTGATTTCAGGGGAAAAAAACACAAAACAAAAAAATATTTAATAATAATTATTCAATATTAAAAATAAATGACTGTCACTTGATTGTTAATAGTTAAATGTTAAACTGTCAAATGGTTTCAAAATGGTGGTCAACAGTAAAAATCTAAAATTTTACCAGCAGGAATGACCACCGACAGACAAGAATGTATGATAAGGTTGTTCTAAAGGAAGTTAATGGGGCACAAACAATAAACGAGGGAGAAGAAAAATCTGGTGCTACACAAAAACTAAAAATCCATCAATGGCAAAACTTAATATTTGACATGTCCAACACTGTGATAAAAGGTCACAGTCACTTTAAAATTGAATGTATATATAAATGTGAAATCATGTAGTATCTTGGCAATCAAAGGGTTAAAATCTTGCATTTAAAAAAAAAAAAAACAGTAGAGCTACGGTAGATAGAGATTTATTTTAAAAATTAAGTTTTGGGGTTTTTTTGGGGAAAATTTTTTACTTTAACCGTCACAAAAAAAAATCATTCAATTAAATGAGAGAAAAAGTTGTGGCCAAGATTAGATCCCCAACAGCACAAAAGTAAAAACTTGTTTTTCAGATCTGGGAACAGTTCTAATAGTCTCGTGTGTGTGCTTCAGAGTTCCTGGCTCAGATGTACCCACAGTTTGACTTCAGCTTTCGGGGTGTATCATGGGCTCAGTGTCTTGGGGTGATCAACAGAATCATCAAAAACCTCAGGAAAACAGCCGAGAAGGAATAAAGCCTGCTAAAGGAGGTGTGTTTCCCCAGTGCCCTCCTATCTTCACTGGCACAGACAGTTGGTATCAGATGGCACAGTTCAAGCTGTTGAAGAGTTCACAACTGTTTGATCCTTAAGAGTCTGTTGAGCTCAGTCTATTGTTGTTGTTTTAATGTTCTATGTTATATATATATATATATATAATATACTAAAGTGTGCCTTGTTCTTCTTGAACAGATGTTATAAAAATGTATTGTTGAGTTTAAAATCCCTGAATAAAGATGATGTTTATGTTGTAAAAGGCTAGCTTCTACTAGTAGTAACAGCACTTGACTCTCTACAAAAGGATTGAAATGCTTACCTGGTCAGGTTTTGGGATGGTCAACCTTAACTAAATTCAAAAAATCTTTAGAAAAATTACCTCCACAGACAAATTTCCCTTGATTACGAGAAGTATCCTGTAATCCTGTTTGATAGAGACTTTCCTTTCAAAACAGGAAGTGCCAAAATGACTCCAATAGAATGGAAACTTAACCTTTTTATCGTTTAAAATTAAATAAATGGTGCAGCTTAAAGAGAGGAATCTGGACGTTATTATTTAAAAGGAAAAGTGTTTTTGGGGTGTTGTGGGCCTTTAATGGTTGGAAGTCTCTACACACAGCGGTGCATGTTCCAGTCACAGTTGGATTTTGATTTAAGTTGGAATGGCGCGACACCGCTATTGTTTAATTTGATTTCAAATAGAATGTGTAGATTTCAAAATGTTCATTGGTATTGATATTTTGGATTTAAACGAACATTATAGGAGTTATGACACAATTTGCTAGGTAATTAATATTAAAATATGCTTTTCTAAAAAAATGTTCCAGTTTCATTTTACAGACCACAGAGTCCGTGCCAACAGTGACATTTAATGGTTAAAAAGGGGTAACCCTTGAAAGTACAAGACCTGTGATATGACTTGTGTTTTTTAAGTTCTGGCACAAAATAGCACAATGGAACAAAAAATGTGCTTGGAACAATTAATACATTTTGGGAATTTTTTAGAGGAAAATATACACACACACGCGCACACACACAATTCTCACCACCTTGTCTTGGCTTTTTTGGTGGATTTGTAAATTTTGCCTCAAAATATTTGCAGTAAAGAAATTGAGTAGCAATTTTCTACTCAAAATTGTATTTTTGGACAATTTAAGGTTTGTTGTGGAAATCTTGTGTAATGTAATGGAAAATAAGAAGCTGGAGTTGTACTAAAAATGACCAGTGGGGCAATGGACTCATAGCAATGCAGTGTGCTCTTGAGAAGAGCATCAACCAGGCTATGCTGGACCTTCACAGGGTTGCTTCTGAGAAGGAAGACCCTCGTGTGTGACTTCCTAGTGAGCCACTACCTTGGTGAAAAGGTTGAGGCCATCAAAAATCTTAATGACTAACCTGTCCAAGATGGACGCTTTTAACAACAGGATAGCGGAGTACCTGCTCGACAAGGACAGCCTGGAGAGCTAAACGACCTTCGGTCATCATAAAAACTATTTTCCTGTGCTTTAATTTAATTTAATTTGTTAAAACTTGCAGTCACGTTTAGAACACTTACAAAAAAAAGAAGTTCAAGTTAGTTCCTGCGAAACTTTTATATATATATCACACACATGTAATAGAAGGTCTCTCTTTGACTGAAAAGATAAATCAAAGTGATCCTTGTGTGGCTGGATAAAAGAAAAGTAAGGAATGCGATACATAGCGATACCTGTCCTTCTGCAATAACAGTCCCTGGAAACTCGGGACTCATTTTAAGGTTGCACCTTTAAATAATGCAATATCCATGCGTCAGCTAAATGCTTGATTGAAACTTAGATCCAACAATGATGCCATCACTGCCCCAAACATGTCTTTTTCAGAGCATGGAGTGAGGAGAACGGTTGGTGATGGGCACAGACAATTTCAGGAAAAGTGGAAAATGCAGTATTTGTTGAGCACAGGGGCACCCGACTGGTTTTATTTGCAAAAAAATATAAAGAGATTTGAAAACACATCTTGGTCGATTGCCCAAATTGATAGCTCTACGAGGAGGAGGTTCATGACTGGGTGAGAACTGAAAGAAATCCATGCTAACCTGAAAGTTTATACATTTTTTACCAAGGTCAGACTTGTGTTGGGAGTTTTAACTTTGATGGGAAAATTTTAATTTTTAGCTTTTAAATTGAAATGTTAGCAAATTTTTTAATAAAGATCCTTGCCATCAAGGCTTTAAAAATGAAAAGAAAGAAAGAAAACAATGGAAATGTAACACTTTTATTGTGGAAACCATGATGCAGCCCAGTCTCACCCAGATTCTGCCTCATGCGGCCCCTAGGGTAATTGAGTTTGAGCCTCCGGAGTTAACTCATTTCTTTATGGTACAAATCCATGTGGAGATGCCAGACTTTAGTAAGAAGTGGCATTTTTACATAATCCAGAGGTTTTCAGTTCGCTAAGACCACCTTCTGCTAGTGAATCACTCTTTTTATGCCCAACCTGCGTTCAAAGCGAAGCTTTCGGATGCAGCTGTTAATAGCTCCCACACAAACCCTCCAGTCGCTACCTTCCTCCTGCAGCTTCATCGAGGGAAAATACTCCAGGAGATGCTCTGAGGAGGACAAGATTTGAGAGGAAAAGTCAGTCACAAGCTACGTTTACAACCAAAGATGCGAATTTAATTTATCTGCAAAGCTGAAATATCGCATAAAATATTTGCAACTAAAGCACCGTTTCCATCCAACGAATCCAAGAGAAGAAAATCATAATTTCCCGATAAACTGGCGGTAAATATGAAAAGAAAAATGACGTTTACTGCGTGATGAAACGTAGAACATGCGCAGTCATGTCGTCTTGCTCGTCCAATTCTGAGAAGTGATGATCCCAAACCCGTACCTAGACTTTAGCTAAGGAATTTAAAGAATGACCAAAACATTTCAGATCTTATGCACTGAAATCTGTTCATGGGTTTCTCCATTAATGCCACCCCATTGCTCCCCAGTTCAGACAGAAAAACACACTGCAATTCCATCGGAGTTTCTGCATATATTTTTTTTTCACCAGCAAGAAACATCTGACCTCTGTAATTGTTTAGTAAATGTTACAGTTTTATTCCAAATAAACAAACCGTCATGTTTTATTTATATCGACGTATTTATAAAACGTACATGACGTTTTATGTGATTTGTTGTTTTAAAATCAGTCTAAATTTTTTAGTAGGACTTTGGTAAAGGAATGTTGAAAAAGCAAATGGTCCAAAACCAATATCTGACCTCGAAGAGCTGAGATCCTGTTGGGGTCAAGAGCCTGAATTCCATACTGTGGCCCTCCGTAAACGTTACTATGGAGCAGCACCTCCTCGGGAAAGAGGACTTTAATGAGGTAGCGAGCGATGAGCTCTGGACGCTTGCGAAGATGCGCTGCAGACAAAACATTCTCTGGCACCTTCACACCTCGATGAGAGGGACCCAGGTACACTCCTGAAAGGAACAGAATGAAATGAGACGGATGGATGGTGAGCACATAGAGCTCACAGACTGGATAATATAAAGATAAAACTAATCACCCTCCTGTGGGAAATGTATGGAAAGGTTTGGCACCATCACAAATATCCCTAACTTTAGTAAATTGTCATTGCTTAACTCAAAAAATGCCTCTTCATATACATTGTGTGTTAAAAGTATTCAAACTCCCATCCAAAAATTTGAAGACGCAAGAGTTATAAACTCATCTAAGAGTTCAGCAGCTGAACTCTTGGCTAATAAGGTCCCAGCTTTTTAGTAACAGCTTGAGGATGGCTCCTTCCGCTTTCAACGTGCACCCCGTGAAAGAAGCTCCTCCCACAAGTTGGATTGACTGAATGGGCACTTCCTGCATAGCTTACTGTCAAGCTGCTCCCACAACAGCTCAATGGGGCTTCGATCTGGTGACTCCATTACAGATAGAAGACCAGCTGCTGCTTCTTCTCTAAATAGTTCGTGCTTTGGGTTATTGTCCTGCTGTAGGAGATGACATTAGCTGTGATAGTGAAGTTAAAAGAAAATGAAGTGATAGCCTTCCTTATTCCCTGAACAAATCTCCCAGCTTACCAGCACCAAAGCAACCCCAGACCATCACGTTACCCCCACCTTGCTTGACAGATGACGTCAGGCAGCATTCCAGCTTCTTTTTAAGTTGTTCTGCTCCTCACAAATGTACCTCAAACTTTGATTTGTTCGTCCACTTTTTTCCAATCTTTCTCTGTCCAATGTCTGTTCTTTTGCCCGTATTAATCTTTTTCTTTTATTGGCCAGTCTCTGATTGGCTTCTTCTTTGCCACTCTATCCAGAAGGCCAGCATCCCGGGGTCGCCTCTTCACAGTAAATGTAAACAATGGTGTTTTATGGGTACTATTCAATGAAGCTGCAAGTTGACGAGCTGTGAGGCGTCTATTTTTCAAGCTAGAGACTCTAATGTACTTCTCTTCTTGCTCTGTTGTGCAGAGGGGCCTCCCACTTCTTTCTTGTTCTCCTCTGGTTAGAGCTTGTTTGTGCTGTTCTCTGAAGGGAGTAGTACACACCGTTTCTTCGCAATTTCTTGCATAAAATAGCCTTCATTTCTAAGAGCAAGAATAGACTGTCGAGTTTCACATGAAAGTTCTCATTTTCTGGCCATTTTGAGCGTTTTACCAGGGGCACAAACGTGATGCTCCAGATACTCAACCTGCTCAAAGGACGGTCAGTTTTATAGCTTCTCTAAGCTGTGATGCACAAGGGTTTTCTAATTATCCATTAACTTCTACCGCAATGAGAAAACACATTGTACCATTAGACACTGAAGTGATAGTTACTGGAAATGGGTCTCTATACACCTATGTAGATATTACACCAAAAAAAGACAGTTGCGGTTAGAATAGTCATTTATCACATTAACACTCTATAGAGTGTATTTCTGATTAGTTTAAAGTTATCTTCATTGAAGAAAAAATGTTTTTCCATTAAAAATAAGGACATTTCTAAATGACCTTAAACCTAAATGTGTATATTTAGTAGTGTATATTTTTCAAAAACATAATTTTTCATTGAGGGCCAATGTTAAAATACAGCAGGAGGAGGGTCAAATTCTTGACATATATCTGGATATCTACATTTTTAAAAACTAATAATTATAATAAATGTTTTATTGCACAATGCAGACATTTTATTGCTTTACAAATGTCTGTTTTGTCAATTTCATGGCGCTTCAGCCACTGGTGCATGCCACTGACCGCAGTTGGACTCCTGCTCTTCAGACTTCTCTTTGGTTAGAGTTTTCCTTTGCTGTAGGTTCTGCTCAGAATCGCTTTCTGAGAGCTCAATATCAACCTCTGCTGCCGCTTCCAGATGTTCACCTGAAGATTCAGAGCTGACCGACACACTGCCGTCCATGGCCGAATCCTCTTTACTCTGCAGCGGATGGATAAATGATTATTTATGCATAAGAGTAAGACTGCATTTGTTTATTGACGGGTACCGTAAAAGGAATTCTCGGAAATTGCTGAGAGAGCAGGGAAATGTTTCTTTGACCTAACATGGCGTGAAACTGTAACTCAAACTGAGATCTTCAATTTTCAAATTGACCACACGTGTAGAGGCCATTTAAAATAAATAGGAAAGGCCACAATGATATCTTCAACCCTAAACATCATACAGAAACGGGGGGTTTGTTTATGCTTATCATAGTAACAAAGTACTTTTTTATGACATTACTGTCGCTCCCTAGCAACCAAACAGTTTACCCCAGCAACCACATTTTCTTCTCTCACAGGATAAGAGATATTGGGTTTGGTTTGTATAAAATATAGTGGCAAAGTCAACATTATATATATATAGGTTCCTGTTCTTCTCACCGTGGGATTCTTGCTCATGAAGCTATAGTACCGCGATGTCATGTTGAGCACAGACAGACAGTTTTTCCAGTCCTGACCTTTCTTCTGGAAGTCCAAGTTTGGATATTGCTTTACTGCCCACTCTGAAACAGTTCACACAGAAAAAAAGTCAAGATCATGCAGCCAAATCCACTTGGAAAGTAAAACTGAAACACTTTGGTTTCCGCCCCAAACACACCTCGTCCAAACCGTATATAGTCAATGCAAAGCAGCTCATGAATATTCATTTATAGTTGAATTATAGTGAATTTCTCCCAAACAAAAAGCAAAATTCTTGTAGGGGAGATGGACACCCGAAAACATAATTCAGTGCATAAATCCAAGAGAACCGGTCTCGGGAATTTAAAACAGCTTATTAGCAGACATCATAACTGGCCAATCATTATGGTCACGAAATACATGTTCTCTCCATATTTGTTCATTCGTCAAGTAACACCAACAGTCCCCTTTAAGAAGGAAATTACAATATCTCACATGTGTACTTGCCATTTAGTCTGTATATGCATTTGTTTGACAAAATAAAAAAAAACTCCAACAGTGCCATCTTGTAACTTTTAGGCTCAAGGGTCAAGGTAGTCTTTTTACATTCACAAGCAATCACAATTATTCTCACCACCTTGTAAATCTAACATAATTAATATCGCCTTCTCACCCGAGTATTTTTAACCATATAGTTTCGCTTGTCAAATTCACAGGCATTTTTTGAATGTCATTTTTAAGATTGTTTGATATGAGGTGTGATTTATAAGTCTAAGTATGTTTCACATCTTTTTTATCTATTTGAAACAAGAGGATTACACAAAAAGAGGAGTACCCACTTTGGGCCCCAGATTTTCAAAGGGTGTCCAAGTTTTTGTATGAATCTGGGTCTTGATGGGTTTCATTTTGAAAACATTGTTCCAAAATATTCAGGCTTGATTCAGGCCAAACCTTTAAAGTCTAACTGGGATTTAAACTCTAAGTCTCTCAGATAAACATGCAGGCAAGGGGAGAAAAGGCTTATATGTGGAAACTAAATTGGGCCTAGAACATATCCATGAAAATATTCCAACAAATTTAATTGTTGAATAAACCTGCAGCTGACCTCTGATAGCGTTGATCTTCTTTGGGTCAAGTCTCTTGAGAAGACTACAAAGGTTTCTGCTGGTGCTGCACTGAGACAGTTCCTTTGGGGTAAAGATTTTTTGGGACAGGTAGCGCACGGCTAAAGCAGGTCGTATCATTCTTCCAGCACTCTGCAGAACAGACCTCGGGACCATTGCCTCTATGCTTGAACCATCTTCACCAACTAAAACAGAAGAAACGAAAACACACACAATTCTGAATTTCTTTATATTTGCATGCAAGAGTTTGACAGTGAAATTGAAACACCTTCCAGCCCTTTGTTGGATTCATTGGGGTTTTCATGTTGGTGACAAAGGAGCTGTCCTAAGACACACTGCTAAACAATACCTAAAACGGAGCATTCCAATTTTATCTGAAATGATCATCAATCTGATTATTATAGATCATCGAAACTCCTCAAAGCACACATCTGTCGTACTTGTGTTGGGTGCAGGTGGGTGCTGTGTTTTGGTCGAATCCTTCCTCTGCATCAAGCTCATTCTCTTGTATTCTGGTGGATTTTGTCCAGGGGGGTCTGAGATATGGCAGTGGATCTGCTGTGTCACAGCAGTTGAACTTGGCTCCTGAGGACCTCCTGAGGAAGGCATGGGGGGCGGAGGAGTAGTGAAGGAGACGAGGAGGGGTCGAGACATTGATGATGTGTCTGAGATGAGCACTTGCTTGCTCAGCTGGGGCTCACCGCTCTCTCTGGGGTCTGAAGAAAGATGCTCCCTCTAAAGGCAAAATTACGTTTTTTTATCAACAGCCATTTTTACTCTGGATTAAATTACAACATTTGTAATAGAATTTTTTTTTTGGAATTCTTATCTCTGAGAACAGGAAGTTACATCACAAAAGGAAGTTATACGTTGCTTGAATAAAGGTTCTGCTATTTTGCTCCCTTTTCTCCTTCAATCTTCTTTTTTCTCAATGCAGCATGTTGTTTTGTTAAAAAAAAAGATGTGTTTTTCTCTAAAATGTTCCTACACCTTGCTTCCAGAGTCTTCTTACTTGGGTTATGAATTAATATTCACCAATACATTGCAATGTGAATATGATTATCTGAGCTTTGCGCTCACTCCTTAGCTAAGAACACCGGAGTGGCTGAAAGATTAACTCTTCGAAGTCTCTGCATGCACTTGTGCGTTCGTCAATCACAGCGTCTGTTTTGAATTAAGTAGGAATGACGCAACACAGCTATTGTTCAATTTTGATTTCAAGTAAAATGTGTAAGTTTCAAAAAGGTTATTAGTTTTGATATTTTCGGTTTCAAACAAACACTACAAAAGTTATGACATAATTTGCAAGGTAAGGCTCTGTAGCGCCCCCTTGAATGCGAAAAGGCTCACCTCGCATTTTAACTCTTTCCAGAGGGATTTCCTGATTGTGTTTAAAATTAGCCCTTTAATAAATATCAGTGACATCTAGTGGGGTATATATGGCAAAACCCTTGGAAGAACAAAACCTGTGAAATGGCTTGTGTTTTTGAAAGCAGAAAACAAATCATGTACAAGTAGCTTGTACAGTTTAGGAGAGGTTTCTATTTGTGAACAAAATTTTACATTTTAAGTTGAAGACAAGTCATGCATTGAATGTAATGAATAAACAAATGATCATAGCGTGTTGATAAACGTGTACCTGAGCTTGGACGTTACAATTCTGAATATTAGCGAATTTTGCCTGCAGCATCTCAAACTTCTCATCAAGCTTTAGAATGGCTCCATAGGTGGCCTGCTCAGAGAGAATAACATTTTTTACTTCAGTATCTCACAGACTTGATACAGTTTGATACATGTGCGGCTTGTTTGATGGTGTAAATGTCAGCCCTATCAAAAACTAAAAGCACTCTGTTAAAGTCTACACCACTGGCAACAAAAGGATTTGCACCCCCAAGAGGAAATGTCCAAAATTGGCCTAATCTTTTTCAACCCGCTTAACTACTTTATTAATATTTTTTATGTCTTTTTTTCTTTTATATGAAGAAACAATCCCTGAAAAAGGAGATCTACTATCACAACAATAAAGTCAGTAGAAAAGATTTTCTTTCATAGTTTAAATTGCCAGGAAAATAGTCTAATGTTTAATTATGTAGCATTTATTCTATCTTAAGCTGCTTCCTTTTTTGTCTTTCTACTGTTTTGCTCTATATTCGCTCTTGCTCCTCTTAAGTCACTATCTTTCTCTCTTCCTTTCACTTTGCTATCTAGTTTTCTCTTTCTCTTTATTAACTTTCGCTCTATCTTTATCTTGAGTACTTTTAGAAAGCTATTTTGTACTCTTGAGTCGTATTTAGAACAGGTACTTTTACTCTACTGTCTTTAAGTTTTTGGCCAGTAATGGTACTTTTGAGGATAATATTTCAGTACTCTTTACACCACTGGTTACATGAAAGTTGTAGCTGTTCAGGTGGCACTCAGACAAGGCTTTTCCATGGTCGACCAAAAAAAGAAGCTGAGTGCATGTGCTCAACGTCCTACCCAGAGCTTGAGAAATACATGTATGAGTGCTGCCAGCATTGCTATTTCTTTTTTTCATTGTTGCAGGGGTGAGGGGTCCGTCTGTCAGTGTCAAGCACATGTAGCGTAGGACAGGAGAGGAGTAGGCAGTCAAGTATGGTGGTGGGAGTGTCATCGTCAGGGACTGCATGAATGCTGCCAGCACTGAAGAGCTACAGTTCCTTGATGTCAAAATGTTCTATGCCTGAAGTGCAGCATGATCTCCTCACTTTGGAAAGTGGTTCATGGGGAATTAAGCTGATGGTAAAGGTAAAGGTTTGGCCAAATATCGTCGAATGGAAAGCAGAAGAGAGCAATGTCTCCAACATACAGTTTCGCAAATGACGTTTGAAATCTTTGTCTATACAACTCCTTTCACGTCATGTGCAGATTTGGATGGGAATAACAAGTCTGTAATTTTTACTGAAAAACAAGTGTCTGAGTTTGGCTTGCAATCTTTTGATTGGTGTTCAAGCTCACTTGATCAGATTTCACGGACTGCATTTGGTCGTTAGATGTTTTATATATAACCTGTTTAACTTGTTTTTTTTAATCATGGAAGGGTTTCATCGTGATCCGCTGTTGTAGGTTTAAAAATACCAGAAAATTGAATTCTGGCACAGAGATTGTACGGTAAGCTCAAGTTGTCAAAAATACAAAAGAAACGTGTTTTAACCATGAACAATTTCCGTAAACTTTGACATCCGCATGCGGACGGGATTAGATTTCTCAGACGAGCCCCAAGGTCTTTTGCTCTGGAATTTTTACAGAGGTCATGAGAGAAAAAAAACAGATATTGCAGATTCGGACGAGATTAAAAACACAAAGTACATCTAAAAAACAGAAATTTCTTTAATGACCCTCTGTGCAACTAGTCGCGCCCGAATAGGGCTAAAGTCATCATGGATGAGTAAAAGAGTTGTAACCAGAAACTCCAAGTCTAAGACGGCTAAGGCAGTGCTGAAAAATAACCGTTGCCATACAAAATACTGAAATTTTCAGCACAATTTGTACATTTTCTGTTAAGGGCATACATTATGGCCATGTGCAGAGTTTCATGAGAGTCAGCGAGACTCTAGGAGAAGTCTGATTAAATGTGTGTGTGTGTGTGTGCGTGTGTGTGTGTTTTTTTAATTAATCAAAATGGCAGAAAAACAATCATGCTAGAAAAGGACTACCAAATAATCCTATTTTCTACCAAATAGACAGGCCAATTAACTTGACCGAAGGTATCTGAGGCAAAAAAAGAAAAAAACCTGACATTTTAAGAATGAAAGAGAGGCTCCGGTGCGAAGAAACCCGAAGTAGAGGTGAACAACCATGGCATTAATAACAAACTTAGAACTATTGTCAAGAGATTTAATCACGTATGTAGAAAATCCGGCTGTATTATTAAAGGCTACATCACCAGTATAGAAAGCAATGTTAAATATATTAAATTATACGTCAGATTATAACTCTGACTGCAGCATGTCAAAGTAGGGACTTACACAACAGAAAAACATAATTTTTCTTGACTTTCTTCATACTATTTTGTGTTTCTTCCCACCGTAGCCTCTCTTTCATTCTAAAAATGGCGGCACTGTAAAATAGGCGAATAAAGGTCTACCAATAGATGGGATAAAAAAAGCACTGGCTACTTCATCAGTACCTGACAGTACGCCAGAATTTCTCCAAGAGTCCTCTGCAGATCAGCTCCATAGACCTCAGGTGAGACTTTGCTCTCAGTCTTGAAAACAGAAGTAAATGTAAGTCATTAATTTAATCCTGAGGCTACATTGCATGTGAACATATAGATCATCCAGCTTAATGAACCGGCTCCATCTGTCTCTTCAGATTGTACAAATTGTAGCCAACATTTTTTTTATTTATGTCTTGTATAAATGAGAAAAGAATATCAAGATTATCATTAAATGTGAAAGCAACTTTTTTGCCTTTTTGTTGTTGCTTTTATTTCACTCTCATTTAGTCTTCCCTGTTGTTTTGTCCCTGTGTTCATTTCTTCTTGTGTGCTAATTCTGCTGCACATGAACATGTCTATTATGACACAAATTCCAACCATTTATGAGAGTGATTTTCCACAGAATATCGTGCAGCAAACTGTTTGAGATTAAGCTTGATAAGTTATGCTGTTGGTGGTACATTTGTATTTCTGTGAACTCTTATCTAATAAAGCTGAACAAAATAGCTTCAAGTCACATCTTTATTGAGATGATTTGCAATAACCCACGGGTTGTCAGCAGATTGTTTCACTGTCCAACAGTATTCTTCCATGCCGTTTAAGTGTTAGATACAGACATTATTTTTGCTTTAAGGGGAATTTGCCAGAGGAGGCTGTTTCTGTTCACTGACAACTTATCAGTCCATTTGCACAAGAAGTTTGAGACAGAAGAAAAACAGGCATTAGCTCAGAACAGATGTCTAGCTGTTGTGCCATCTTAACTTGTTTGTGTTAACGCCCACATTTCTTGTTTTATTGATTACTTAACATTTCAAACTTGTCACACAAAAATGAAAGATATATGTACAATGCAACAGCAGCAGTGCCAGCAACCAAAACTCTTCTACTTATTTTTGTCTAGTGATTTGGCAAGAAAATAGATACTTTTCTGATTTCAACACCAGAAAATGTACAAAGGGTAAAAGGCATACAAATGCATCAACACCTGGTCGTACTTTAAAATGGGATTTGTCAGGGACAAATGTGGACAAAGCATTTTAATTATGGTTTTTATTAAAGAAGCTTGGTAGGGTTTTTGTAGTTAATGCTGTCACTCACACGTGTGTGCTGAAAAAACACAGTCAAACTAAATAATACTTTTAAATCCTTAGTTACAGCTAGGAATTTTATTTTCATGTGAATGCACATTTTATTTATGAGTAGTGAATATGTCGATTTAGTCCGGGAGTCAGCAACCCGCTTTTTGTTTTTAGGACCAAAATGGCTCTTTCATCATTTTAGGTTACTGACCCCTGATTTAGTCAAAAGTCTCACTTAATAGACACAAAATGGGTGATCCTGGACTCCATTTGCTTCTTCAAAGTCTTTGACAATGGGTTCAAGCAGTCAATCACACAACAGCTTTACCCATTTTCATTGTTTATGAAGATCAAACTCATCGTTGTTGTTAGTATGCAAGCAAACTTTTGCCACCCAATCTGTGACTTCTGGGTACAGTGATGCCATGTGCATGAGTATAAACATGGACAAAAGAAGTGGACACTTACTACAGTCTGACAGAGCAAATCCATGGTTTGTGATATACCGATAATATACAGCATTTAACCATACCATGCTGTTGCTGAGTGGATCAGAGTCATTTGGTCTCATCATCCGTGATGCAGTGCTGACAGTTTGCACAGACTCAATTTCTTCCTCTTCTGTCTTCACACCACTTAGAATATCTCCGAAACTCATTTCTGCAGGAGACAATGCAGACCAGAGAACTTCATACATAGTAACAATACTGTGCTAATATTTTCGGTGGTATTTCTCAGCACTGAAAACACCATTAATCCTAAGCAAATCTACAACTTTGTTTGCAGTTCTGGGCTGATGGCACCGCTGGAAATCTGATATAGATATTTATGGGCCAAAATCAATTTGACAAAACGCTAAATAACACCACTAAGCTATAAATTGCAGTGTGCCAATATCTAGCATTTGATTGAAATATATGGTTGTGGTTTTGTATTTGTAAAGCGTGAAATATTACATTTCCAAACTTAATAGAAATTATGTCACGTGATTCATTAAAACGCACAAGAAAAGCCGAATTACATCAAAATTAACGAAAACGGCAACACTGAGATAAGTGAGATAACGCGCAAAAAATACACTATAAGTTATATTTTAAACAATTTCACGATAGATGATTATTAAAGACTGTTTAACCTTACCGTTTACAGACATGCTCACTGAGGTCACTCAAGTATTGTTTGAATATAACTCAGAGTTATAGTGTATGCTTTAGCAGTAGCGATAAATATGTTTACTGATAATAGATTGTATTTCTTGCTACGACAACGAAAATTTATTATTTACTTTGCGTTCAAACCACGCCCGTTCCGCAGAGCGATTACACCTCACTGGGCATGCGCGGAGCGTTGAACTATGCCACTGCGCATGTGTCAACGTCCAAAAGCGTTCCCGATACGGCTCTTGTCCTGATGGGGGCACTGCAGAGCTGAAACAGACAATGGTGGATGTGTTTTTGTTTTGGTGACGTTTGTTACTTTTTCCATCGGTTGCCGGTGAAGGAATAGTTCAATATCTTAAACAAATGGCAATTTCGATGAAAACGGGTTTTTTCGGGTTTATTCAGTATCACGTCGCTTCGGTACAAACATGATTTGAAGCTACTGTGTGCACTGTAACGTTACACATTTACGGTGATCTCAAAAGATCCCAATTCATAAAATAAAATTGTTTATATATCAGCTTCGTTGGTATATTTGATATATTATGTCGTTCTAATATAAGCATATTCTTAAATTATATCTTGAGTCACATTAATCTCTCTTTGACAAAAGTTTATTTAATGTGAACACGTAGAAATGTGTGATTTATTAAACGTTTATCATATGTATCTCAGACTTACAAACACATTTTTAGGTGTGTCAGTCTTATATAAAAGTGATAGGAGGGTGCTGATTACTTTATAATAAAAGTGTATTACATAAATGATGATAGCGAAAACATAACTTTGATTGCTTTATTTTGAACCCAAGGGCTGAGAAACCGGCTAAAAAATCAACTTTGGTCAAAGATAATTTTTAAATCTGAAGGATGATGTTAACATAGCACCTTAAACTACAAGAAAATAAAATGGCAAATGAAATCAAACTGTTTACTTGTTTTGCAGTTGTTGTTTTTTTTTTTTTTTTTTGCAGTAGCAATTTTTAAAATAGCAAAAGTCTTCTATGGTTTTTGGCTTGGTTCTAGGCTGCTGGAGAAAGTGAAACTGGCCAGACCTTGTTTTGGATTTTGTTTTTGAGCTGAGGAATTATGCACAGACAGAGAAGAGTATTGGGGGAGAATTTTTTTAGAGTTTTAATGGACTGGAAGCCAGTGAAAGGTATTCAGGGTGGGGGTGAAATGTCTGGGTTTCAACCTACATGTGACATTAAGGTTCATTAGCACCTCTTTGCTATTGGTTGATTTTTCCCAGCACTTTTGAAATATACATTAATTCATTGCTGAGAATGATATTCAACAGAAAGCATTGCATGATGAACTATTTTACAAACTATAAACTTTTTGTGGCTCAGTTGGTGGGACATTGCGGTATCATTGCAAAGGTTGTGGGTTCAAATTCTAGGGAAAGCAAGAACTGACAAAAAATGTTTTCATTCTTTCAAGTCGCTTTGGATAAAAGCGGCTGCCAAATGCTTAAATGTAAAGGTTTATTATTCAGATTTATGTTATAAACTGTATACTCTGTTCAAAGTACTGCTAAAGAGGGTGATGGCATTCGAGATAATAGTGTGACCATCCCCTTTGTCTGCATTTCATGTGTTGAGACACAAATGACATACCGGTAATTAAATGCAGTGCAGTGTGTAAAAAGTGCCTGCCAATCATTAAATATCATATAGATGAGTTTCCTCTGGGTACTCCGGTTTCCCCCACAATCCCAAAACATGCATCAGGTTAATAGGAAAATCTAAATTCCCCTTCAGAGTGTGTGATGCCCTGCGATGGACCTGTCCAGGGTGTACTCTCACCTCTCGCCCAATGTGTGCTAAAGATAGGCACCATGACCCCGAAAGGGAATAAGTGGGTTTGAAAATGAATGAATGAGTTATGAGATTCCAAGTGCATGAAGTTTCACTGATTAGAATTTAGGTTAATGTACTGTATCAAAATATCCGCAGGTCTGCATTGCCACCACTCTACCGTGTGTATCTACAAGGGTTTATTGTGTGGCCATTAAATGTTAGTGTAGCAGATTTTAGTTCTGTGTCATGATGCAAGTGTCCTCTTTGTGCCAGGGCTGGGAGGACTTTAGATCAGTGACGTGTGTGACTCTCTCCCATCATGCATTGCAGTGTGGCTTATAAAAGACCCTGTTGTCCTGTACAGGTGTATCTCACACACACACTCCCTGCACAGGTAAAGGCATCTCCTCTTTCTCTCTGCTTGAGCATTCTTGAGATGACTTCGATTAACAGATTGTTTCTCTGGACTTACTAACGATAAGAGCTTGGTTTGAATGTAATGAGTATTATGATGAGATTTATTGTGATTGAAATTAGGCATTAGCAACCAAACTCCAAAGAATGTGGTTTAAAGTTGATTTTGAAATTGTGGTGTTTCTGTTATTTTGTGTTTATTTAAGTGTTTAACCTTTAGAAATCTCTGCATGCACCATAAGTTTGCCAATCACAGTGTCCGTTTTAAATTAAGTATGAATGACGGGGACTCACTTATTTTTAAACTTTAAGAAATTTATATCTCAAATATAATGTGTAGGTTTCAAGGTTATCAGTTTTTGTATTTTTGGTGTGAAATGAACATTACTGGAGTTGACATAATTTGTAATATAATTCAGATACATACAATACAATTCGTCTTTCATTTTACAGATCCCAAATTAGTGCCAACTAGTGGTAAAAAGATGGAATAACCCTTGGAAGTACAGGACCTTTGATATGGCTTGTGTTTTTCAAAGTTCTGGCACAAAAAACAGAATGGAACAAAAACTGCTTTGAACGGTGTATTTAGAGGAGGTTTGCCTGGTTTTTGATGCAATTTTCCCATAGTTTTGACCATTGTTTTTGAGGGATTTATTCATTATATTTTATTTTGTCTCAATACTTTTGATTTTTTGTCACAAAAATAAAAATTGTACGAAATTTTTGCAATAAAAAAATTACTGTATAAAATACTGTAAAAATGACAAAATGTACAATTTCAGGTTTGTTGCGGAATTAATGTAAACAAAAAATATTTGTAAAGGAAAAAAGAAGACGGTGTTGAACTTAAATGGTATCAAGCATTGCCACAAAAAAAACTTTTTAAAAGTAATTTATTAGAGAAAATTGTAAAAAAGTTTTAAGTGGCTTTTAAGTGATTATTCATTTCAAGTGGGCTTTTAATTTCAAATATTTAAAGTACGGTAATTCTGATGTCTACTCAAATATGTATTATGTAATAAGTAAACTGCTTTTCTCGACACATATCTTATAATATTATATTTAGAACATCGGTAAATAACTACATTGAATAAATTATATTTATAAATTAAATGTTCTTCACAGTAGGCATAGTTTAATGCTCTTTTTAAAAACAAAGACCAAAGCCTCACCTAAAACCTAAGATTTTTGGAAAATAGTTGTTTAATGAAGCTATGTAAAAACTGTGGCTTGTTTGTATTTTTAGCTCTTCCTCTACACCTTCTCCTTAGCCCTTCTACTTCACCTACCCATTAGAGTACTTAAACACTTAAGATAATGAGTAGATAAAAGTTTATTCTAAACATTTTTTTATGTTCAGATATGGTTGAGCCCTAGTTAATACAGGTGTCAGTGACCGCTAGCCCTTCTTCTACATCTACTTCACAGGCCCTTCCTCTACACCTATCCGTTAGCCCTTCCCCTACACCTACCCCTTCCTCTACACCTACTCCTTAGCCCTTTCTCTACACATCCCCCTTAGCCTTTCCTTTACACCTAATCGTTAGCCCTTCCTCTATACACCTACTCCTTACCCCTACCCCTTACTCTAAACCTACCCCTTAGCCCCTCATCTACTCCTATCCGCCAGCCCTTCCCCTACACATACTCCTTATCCCTTCCCCTACACCTACTCCTTACCCCTTCCCCTACACCTTGGCCAAAAAATATCTTTCACCCTACCTGAACCTACGAATACAGATGAGTACTTAAACACTTAAGCTAATGAGTAATGAGTAAAAAAAAGTTTATTCTAAACATTGTTTTATGTTCAGATATGGTTGAGCCCTAGTTAATACAGGTGTCAATGACATTATACTCACTTCTATATTACACACAATCCATCTTCAATCTTTGAAAAACAGTCTTAATTCAAAGATGCTGAATGATTAGTCATGTTCAGAATAAAATTCTGGAGATGAGTGTTTATCATAAGTGTGAGTCAAGGAATGCTTGATAAAGGATTACTTCCTCAAACATTTACAGCTGCGATCTGGAGTAATTTTAGAGTTTTACTGTCTGTCGCAGTGCTGATGAGTGTTTAGTCAGGAGTTTGCAGGAGGCTGAGGATGACTAACCTGTTGTTGTAAAATCTGTGGTTTAAAAAAGTAATCAGAGGAGGAATGCTCACTATTTATATGAGTTAAGAGTAAGTTGGATCTCCCGGCCACCAACTAAGAGATTGAACCAGACAGATACAATAAGGTGAGCAGTTATATCTTTAAAATCAGCAAACTAAAGAAAAGCATTTAAATATGTTTGTTCAAATTCTTTTTTTTTATGCTTTACAAATGATTAAAGTAAGGTATCAACATTTATTTTATTCCAAATTACATTTAATCTTTATTCCGTTCAGTATTCTACTCATTTGAGTCAGGGTAACTCTTGAATAGTTCAACAGTAGCCCCTGGTGAGACTTGAAGGATTTCTTTCATTACTGTTGGCATGAATTTAACATACATAATTCTATATACAAAAAGGTTTTTATGAAGCAGTGGATCCTGGGAAGTGATGTGTAATGGTTGCACTGCTCTTGGTTGTTTGGAATTTGATTTTTAAAAGTGTTGGTGAACTAATTTTGTCATTTACATGGTTTCGCTTCTCCGAAGAGATTTAATTAATTTATTTTTAGTGACTAGCTGCAGGTGAGTTCAGTGAGGGGAGATTGGTGGCTGGCTGTGTCTCTGCTGGACTCATTGAATCAGCATCATCAGCTTGTTTTAGTGATGTGCTTTTGGAAAGTTACTAGCTCGCCAAAGATCACTCCAAGGTTCTGGATTGGGGTAGAGGAGGAGATTGTTGAGGACTCTAGTTGTTTGGTGAAATCATGTTGGACAGTGGGACTGACAGGTATAACCCAGGAGTTCCGCCTTTGGCATGTTGAGTTGTAGGTTTTGTGCCTGAGATGTCCGTAGAGTTAACCGTAGAGTTGAGTGAGGTTTTCCTGGAACTCAATGATATCATTGTGCTACATATTTACTCTTTTCCAGACCTCCACATGTTTGTGTCCATTCTAGAGGCGTAACGATATCATCTGCTAATGATACGATACACATCTTGCCCTTTCTGATGGTGAATATATTCTTTGAAGTCCAATAAATTGCTACACTCCTAGTCCAAGTGGAAAATCATTACAATTTTTTTTAAGTTGATTACATGTTGAGTGAAATATATGTAGTGTTTTTAAAAGTATGCAGTATGTTGTTTTCACAGTTATCTCCCTTACCCTGTGCACACATAAACAGTACTATTAGATCCACTGCCCTTGAAAAGGAAACTTTAACACTATTGTAACATCACAAAAATGGTATTTTGTATTGTTTTCTTCTAGCAAATAAAGGTGATGGCACCATTGGCTGAGACTCATCCCACCACGCAGACGCCAGAATTTGGTATGTGCCTACAGGGAACTCAACTCAAATTGCAAAATGGACTTCCATTTCATTGGAAGTCCCTGATAACATTAACAAGGAAGTAGATAAAACTCTATATGAATTTATTTGAAGAAATGGAATCCTAACATTTAAATGTGTTAAATTGGAGTAAGCGCTATTTTTTAATATGAAAATAAGATTTTGTCCAAAAACTTAATATTTGAGAAAATGGCCAATATTGCTTTTCTTACTTTTCACACAAGTGGCTAATCTCTAAACATGTTATTTAAAACATGTCTTTTATGACAAAAAATGTAACATTTATTTCACTTTAGGATTACTGGCATAATATAGACAAATATGTCCGATGTGAAAATATACAGGCATCCCATGACTGGATCTGCAGATGGCAAGTATGCTTTAGTTTGTGTTACTAACATGAGTTACTAAGTTATAATACTACACCTGGTTAACAAAAAAAAATGTTTATTCCAAATATTTCAGCCTGATCTGGATGCAGAGTGTGGTGCATATTAAATATATTTTCTCCATCTATCATTATACTTAAAAATAATAGATAGCCTTTCATGATTAATCTATGTTTCATAATAAGGAAAATTCCATAACCATGAACAGGAAAACCCAGTATCAGGTTCAAATTAAATTATACTGAGCTGTTACATCGGCTGAAAAATACAGCAAAATTATTCTATCACCGATAAATGTCATACTTCATTTCGTCTGATTGTTTTGTTTGCTTTTTTTGTATTCTGAGAGCACTGCAAGTTACATACACCTACTGAGAGTATGGAAGCATATGTGTAGCACAATTGTTTTGAAACTCATTCATCTTCTGTTCCCCGGGGTCACGGGGGTCTGTTGGTGCCTATCTCCAGCATTCTTTGAGTGAGAGGTAGGGGTACACCCTGGACAGGTCACCAACAAACCAATGCAAGCACATCGAGAACATGCAAACTTCTCCAAAGAAGGTCACCGGTGAGCCTCGAACCTGCATTTTGTAACTGAAAGGTGACAGTGCTACCCACCATTTAAATGTATTTCTGTATCCACTGGTGTTGTAGTCCTCAAGACCGAATTCAACTCTCTGTAATCTTGGTATTGTCTTGGTCTCTGCTGTCTATTATCTTGGTGCCGGCAGGTGTCCTAGTGATTTTAATCCATGATAAAACAAATCCGCAAATTCTTTCATTAAATTAAACAATATTAGAACAGACATTTAATGATCATTACACATGTGCATTTAAGTTGGGTAATGCATTTTCCACTTAAGACTTGCCATTTAATTTCTAGACTAGTTTGAGGCTTACCGGTGACCTCCCTGGAAGGAGAATGCATGTATGGGTTTCCTTCAGGTACTCCGGTTCCACCACAATTCCAAAAATATGCTGCGAGTTAATTTAATAATCTAAATTACCCTTAGGTCTGAATGTGTGTGTTGCCCTGCGATGGACTGGCGACCTGTCCAGGGTGTAACCTTATCTCTCGCACCACCAACTCCCTTGAAAACTGTGATTACACATGGGAATTTGCAAAATAAAACCACAGAAATATATTTCACTCTTACATATTGCATTTCAAAAATTCATTTCGCTACAAACATGCTTCCATATGATGGGTCCCAGGCTGCAGAGCGTGGGAGAGTGAAGTAGAAACACGTCCCCTCCTATGCCAAGTTGGCATGGTGATGCTGTCCTTAAAATGCAAACATTCCGAACAAAACAGACAGGGTTATCACTGTTTTGGTAATAAACCAGTGGGAATGTATTCTAAAAGTTATATAAGTTACACAATTTAGTTTATTTAAAAGAACAAAAGTGCAATATCGCCATCTACCGTACTGGAGAGTTATGTGTGTCAACAATGACTTATAAAAAATTAATTTATACTGTGAAATAAACAAGATTAGTAATAAACGTATTATTATTGTTGTTATTACGCATTAACTAATTAAATTCAAAAGGACGCCATTAGATAGGAGGTGACGTAGTTCCTGTCTGCAGCCGGAAGTACCACGCGGTTCACGAGGCTTTTTCTGCAGGCGCCTGCAAGACGTCTTTCTTTCCTTCACTGTACAGACGCGGAGCAGAAGGGGAAAGATGAAGCTCAACTCGAACCCACATCTAAAGCTTTACCGTATTCTTCTAACCTCCCTGTCTCCGAGGAGGAAAGACAGCAGGACCCATGGGACCTCCCCGAACTCCTGGACACCGGGCTGAAGTGGTCTGGTAAGAAAAGAGCGGCCCGAAGAAGAAAACGTCCCTTAAACCCTCAGTCCGCGCACCTAAAAATGATACATTTGTTATTAAGGTTTGGAGAAAGAAAACTAATTTCAGCAGAAAGTTTGTCATCTCAAACAGATGACAGAAATAAATACAATGTTAATTACTAAAATAATTTCTCATATTAGCTAATTGGCATTTCCATACCAATTTAACGTTCTGAAACTTTTGACATCACAACCGTCCCCCCACAAAACTCACAATTTAATTTTTAAAACGTTTTAAAAGCTTGGAACTTGGTCTACTTGCACATTTTTCTGCATGCACATTGCTCTGTGTGTAATAACAGTAATAAGCTCAAATCTCTTATTTTTTGAAAACTGGTTCAACAAGGGCTTAATATATTTCTCTTCGCTGTGTAAAACCAGACCACCTTTACCAAAAACTGTCTCTAGCTACTAGATTTTAAAGATGTTTTCATCAGTGTTCATCCTTACACAATAATTTGTCTCAATATTATTATGATCTTATGATATTATTACGCTTTCAAATTCTTCACGTGTGAAAAAGTAGATGTCAGGGGATGAAACGCACGTCTGCAAATAAATATCCAATCAGTGAACTGGTCCTTTGTGTAAATATCCATCACAAATATTAACTCTGCCAAGTTCTCGACTGACTGGACTGGCCCTCTAGTGACTCTTTTGAGCATTGTGGCAGCACATGCTGAGCGCTTACCAATTCAGCAAATATATTATTCGCAATAAAAATCAAAGGAAACCTTTATATTTTAACTATGGATGCACAATAACTGTTGCCACCGATAATTATTGGCCTGAATTTGGAAAAAATGATGTCATACACTACAGATAATTCCGATAAAGTGCGCTTCACCTTTCTCTGTTTCGTTGATTAAATGCCTTTTTTTTCAGTGCATTGTGTTCCGAATCCTGATTGGAAAATCTCATTGTTCATGTCCATATTAATTGAATTAAAACCAAATAAACCATATTTATTTTCTATTTATTTATATGAAAAAGAGAAACAAGTGAAACTAGTAAAAGCGCAGGTCTCTGTGTCTCTGCCCAAGAACATCCATTTCTTTAAACAGAGACATGATCGGTTTACTTAATGAAGGAGAACAAGTTTTTTTCTCATACATTTTTTGTTAGTGTGTATTTTTTTAAATTAAAGTCTCTTATTAGAAGTCACATATTATTTGAGTCATTGGTAGCAGGGAATACATGGCCAAGACCAATGGGTCTTGTGTCTCTCGTCTTTGTTCAGCTGCCAAATTTACCTTTGCAACTTTTCTCCATGGCAAAAACCACAATGTGGTATAAATGTTATGCACCATCAAATGCACCTCCAGGTGCCCAAATGGCAGAGAAACATGCAAAATATTGCAGAAAACATCATTATTCTGGAAATGCAAAAGAAAGGTAGCGAGTGTGGATGTAAAGCGCCATTATGGAATAAATGAAGCTTCGATTCGTTTCATAACTATGTTCCTCTCGAACAAAGACGTCAGTGTCACAACCTTAAGTAGAAAAATATGCCACAGTGGAGCGCAGTCAAATATGTGTGAGTCACAATGTGCCCAACCTCGTAAACATTGTTAAAATTATTTTTTTTCAGTACTTTAAAAGAACTATTATCCGTAAGAAAAGGTGTATAATTTGGATTTCTTAATAAACTAATGCTTTCTTAAACCAAAACTAATACATAAATCATAAACGATTAGAAATAACAACGCGCTTCACGCAGTTCAGGGACTGTTTATTTTTTCTGATGGTGTTTCGTTAACTTTATTTACGTTGTTGACATTTTCAGGTGTTTTTGCAATGCTGGGCTGGTTAGCGTAACCACTAATATTGCATCACAATTTATTAGGTAGTAATGCTCTCTGGATCTTTTAGCAATTCTAAGTTGGTGATTGGACGATGTCATCGTCTATCGCAGTGTTTCACGTTGTATATTGTCAGTTCCAAAATTGCTTGACATCGCCCAACCTTAGCACTGATAACTTTATCAATTACAAGATGCAGGAAGTTATCGGTTGAAAAAAAAACCAGTTGTCATGCACCTCTTATTTGAACTATTTGTTTAGTTGGGCTCCCTTATTTCATTGTAGGGGAAACGCTGAGTTTCATTATTAGGTGCTCAGCCATAGTTCATCATGTTTGTGTTCCCTGCAGTGTCTTAAACACCTTTTGTTGTGTTTTTTAGACCTGGATGGACGAGGACGAGCCCTGCGTGTGTTTGTGTCTGTTCTTAAGCTGCTAGGACTGCTAGCGCTGCTGTATGCATTCGTCTGCTCACTCGACATCCTCAGCTCTGCCTTCCAGCTGGTTGGAGGTAACAACTTGTGAAATGCGCAAGCAATTTCACTCTACTTTATACTGTTTTACAGTTACTCAACTTTTCATT